>JAYESA010000205.1:215000-232500 GCA_036927795.1 Iris macrosiphon | reverse complement strand
CACTATCGTCATGGCCACCTGGTGGGCATTCTCAATGCCCAGCCTTATCACATCCACCTGACGGTATTGCGCGTCCATCATCTCCCTGAAGAACACAAATAACTGTGTGGCGTCTACTGGTGCAGGAGGTGGTAGAGGCACAACCGGAACGACTGGAGTAGTCCTCGGATCGACAGGTAGAGGAGGATCCCTGAGAGAAACAGATGCTCCCTCAACCGTAGGAGTGGTGAGAGGAGCGGTAGCAGCTGCCTGAATATGAGCTAGACGAGAGGTAGCAGACCTCTCGGTAGCAACTGCTGGAACGGTACGATGGGATCGTGTCTTCGGAGGCATCCGGAACACAGATCAAAAAAGTCAATACGGCGAAGATACGATATCATCAAAGAAGGACAGTAATATTTCAAAAAAAATAATTTCAGAATAATCAAAATATATTAGAATTGTTCCTAGTCGTGATTGAGTACACTCTCATCCTAGATCCTATATCCTAGAGTAGGCTCGCAGCAGTACAACTAAATCGTTGTACTACCACGATATCGTACTAATTGTGAATCGAGACCTACGTGGGCCGCCACCAAAAATGTGTCACGACCCACACCCGAAAAATCGGGCATGAGTCGTGGGTACGTCCAGCCTACGCCGTAGCATCGGCGATAGAACGCTGTCTAGGTCTACTATCTAGCTAACAATCTCACACAATCAATATATATACCTATCAAGATCTCAACTCCAAACGGAGGAGCAATATCATAATGATAACACAAGTACTCAATCATGAATCTAAGCACGATAAGATAACACAGAAGACTAACAGCTACAAAGTCTAAACAACTGCTACTAAAACAACAACAACATCAATAATAATAATAATAATACAACAACATCCTGAATTATATACAATAGAAGGTCTCAAACCAAAAGCCGGAGACAAATCCGGTACCAAAAGCTAATAAAACAACAACTAAGGTTCTAGTGATCCCAGCTACCAACCCAGAAATCACTCCTAAACTAGGGTTCCCTATCTGCACCAACGATAGGATATATACACACATCTCTATCTATATACATATATATACATCTATATATATACATAGATATGAAAAAGGGGGAGGGGAACTAGCTGCGAAGCGCCGCGCTACCGCGCTGAAATGCGCTGCTGTTGCTGCATGCAACTGATGCTCGCTGCTGCCGCGGTGCTGCGCGGCCTGTTGCCGCTACTGCCGCGGCGCTGCACCGCTGCTATATATATCTATATATATAACTTAGTATTAGGCTACCTCAATATCTTACCCCTAATACCTCAATACCTTGGGTATCTCGAGGTATTGAGATACCCAACTATCCCCCTCTCTAACACTAACCATATAGATAACTATCTATATAAACATATACCTAGCTATATAACTAAGCAATTATATATATATATATATATATATATATATATATATATATATATATATATATATATATATATATATATATATGTATATAACACATATGCATCTACCTACATATCTATATATATATCCATACACATATACATATATTCATACCATATATATATATATCCATCTCTAACTATATGTATATATATCTATATTAATCTATATATCTATCTATATATACCTCTATCTATCTATCTCTATATCTAGCTATAGATATATATATACCTATCTATCTATATAAATATACCCATATATATATATATATATATACACATCTCTATATATATATACATATATATATATATATATATATATAAAAGAAGGGGGGAGGGGGAAAACCGCGCTGCGAACTGCTGCCGCTGTAGAAGCATGAAAAATACGCTGGATGGCTATACGCAGCATATTGATGCAGAGCAGCGTAAACAGAGGCCTTCAGAGCCATCAAGCGTGCAGCAGAGCTTTCTCCGCCAAACACAGCATAAAATATAAGCTCAACGTAAGGCAGTACGTCCAAACCGCTTCAGCGTAAACAGGGTGCTTCATCGACTCCTGGATGTGAAACCCATCCTCTTGCAACGCAGCATTGAAGTGTACGAGAGACGCTTCGTATTCTCCAAAGTGAACCTGTCAGATCCTGCAATGAACCTGACGTCTGGACTTCTGACAAAGGGATACTGCTCGACTATCCAGGGATGCTGCTCGACTACCCAGACGACGGCTATAATGATGGCACGGCACTGTGACCCAGGCTGTCATTTACCGCCATCTCCTTTGCGTAAACTGCTTTTACGTGCACGAAGGGATACGCTGCCTTATTTTACACAGGCAGACATGAGCTGTTTACGCTCTACAGTAGACAAACCGCCTGCCACATCAAAAGCTACACTCTGTACGGGGCTCGAGGCACGTCTCTACGACCAATGCACAGAGCGATGACAGTTGCTCGAGGCACGTCTCTACGTCTAATGCAGAGAGCGATGACAGTTGCTCGAGGCACGTCTCTACGTCTAAAGCACAGAGCGGTGACAGTTTCTCAAGACACGTCTCTGTGACTGATGCGCAGAAGGGCTGCAGACCTTCAAAAATACGTCTCCATATTTAATGCACAGGATGGTGGCAAATCTCTGCATTTAATGCAAGAGATTTGATTATATCTTTAAAAGCCGTAATTCCGGCTAAGACGTCCACATCAGCACTCTGGCACGGTGTGCAGCGGCTTCTACGTCCATTCAACTCCTGTGCTCACTTGTCTTCTACGCCCACTCGGCCTCTACGACCATTTGGCTTCTACGCCCACTCGGCCTCTATGACCACTCGGCTTCTACGCCTATTTCGGCTTCTATGCCTACTTGGATTCTACGCCATGGTGACAAATATTGGCTTCTATGCCCACCTTTTCTACACGAGGGATACCTACCTACGTGGCTTCTACGCCGTGATCTTCGTAGCGATTATACGCGTTTTGTCCCTTAGTTGGACCCGCGTCACACGCTCATTCAAAGGATCATCTATATGCAGGCATTGGTTATTTTATCCGTTGTGTAAAAGGGTGCTGTACTTTCCACTCCTCGGTTTCTACACCGACGGAGTGGTCACTTTTACTAAAACTCTATAAATAGAGACCTCTATCAATGAGGAACGAGGTGGGAGAAAATTGGTCAAGAAAACCAATATCAGATCCAAGGTCAAACTTCCAAGAAAGATCGAACCAGAGGTCAGGAGAGAGAGAGAGAGAGAGAATCCGGAGCTCAAGCAAAGAGTAGGGATCGACGACTTTGGCATCGTATATCCACCCTCTTTTGCAACCTTCGAAGCTGCTTCCTGTCTTCTACGGCACTTCTTCAACATCGTGTGGTCCAAGGGCTAAAGTGATCGACTGCAGATCAGACACCTATAGCAATATTTACCCAGATTAAATAAATTATACTCCCATATCCTCGTATAGAATCAAATTGTACAAGTTTGTTTGTAAACCAAAGAAGGCAGGTTTTGTGTAAACCCCATCTTGAATACATCTTCATTATTTTGTTTTCTACCATAAACAAGATGACGACTCTGCTGGGGACGTCTTTCTCTTCTGATGAGGAAGTAATTGCTCAACACGATGCAGTATCTGTAGGAACCGTGAAGAAGACACTGGTCATCCAATTCGACCAGTCTGCCTACGAAGACATGCTTCGAACCGGGGATAGCTCTCACCCTCTCTCCGTCCAAGATAACAGGAAGCTGCGCAAGGTCTGGATGCCCAAGACATCCTCTACCATTCCTGTGGACTCTCCGATCTCTCCGACTAATGAGGTTGTAGCGTTGCTCCCTCCGTGCCCTGCACGTAAAATTCAGTCTCCCGCTACGTGCGGTACAGACAAAACTTTGGACAAAGCCTTAGCGCTAACCCAGAAGTATCCACTATGCTCTACGCGTAGAAACCAGTCTCCCGCTATGCGCGGTACAGACAAAACTTCGGGCAAAGCCTCAGCGCTAACCCAGAAGTATCCACTGTGCTCTACGCGTAAAAACCAGTCTCCCGCTACGCACGGTACAGACAAAACTTCTGATGATGCCTCAGCGCCAAATCAGAAGTACAAATCATGCTCCGTGCGCAATATAACATCTGACCTCTACGGCGAACCAGATGAGCGCTGTGATCTCCGCAAGGGAAAGCAAACGACAGAGTACTCAACTTCTCGACCTTTACGCCAGCGAGGGAGCAATTTGCCTACTCTCCGGATTACGCGGGAAGCCGATGGCCGACTGAAGACCTCTTCAGCTTTACGCCAGTTTGAGCAAAAATTACGCCAGGCGAAGTCCCACGGCGTAAAGCAAGCTTACGTTGCAGAAAGACACCCTCCCCGGGGATTATCCGCCACCCAGATGGCCAATCTATTGTACACAGGTGGCACAGGGTGAACCATGGTGTCCAATGTCCACTGGTGGGAACAGAAGAAACAAGATGTCGTCTTCTTCTTCTACTCCTCCTGACTTGCGCAAATATCTAATCCAGAAGCGTAAGGAAAGGGGACCTTCTAACATGTCTATTACGCTCCCTGGTGAGCAATGTTGTAATAGTCATAAGATTGTGATTGACTGCTGCTGTTCTAAAGCAAAACGGTCAGTTTTCGACCGGTTGAGCTACTCTCTGTCTTTCCAGGAAGAAGAGCCCGCGCATGCATCCGTGAACATGGCTTCGCATATACCTGGAGGAAGCTCAGGCTCAAGACGTCATCCCTCTAGGCCTCCGAGCCGAAGGAGATTCGAAGACCTCCTCAGGAACGCTGAAGCTGGGGTATTCCAGAACACTCGTTCAAGGTCACAACAACTGACTTCGTACTCCTCTGATTCCGACGCTGGGGGTAGCCAATCTCCCGGATCAGATGCTGAGAGTATAGAGTCGACTTCTATAGCGACCTATACTAATCCTTCAATAACACCCAGGAAAATGAGAGTTTATGCCGTTGAAGATGAACGTGAGGAAGCTTCGCCGTCAGGAAACGCGGAACAACGCATCACTATACTGGAGACATCTCTGAAACAAATACAATCCATAATGGAGAACATGCACCAGATGATGCTAACTCAGCACGCAACTGCCATGGCTCAAGCATCGGTCCCACCAACTCAGATACGTGTGGGGGTGGACTTACCACCATCCAACTCGAGCCAAGAGCCTGCTCTAGATCAAGAGTCAGCAGTTCCTCCGCTTCCTCACTCGGAGAATATATTACCTCCCGTTGGAGTTACGATACAACCAACTCCGTACTACATCGTAGTCCCGCTTCCAACTGAAAATCCGATGCAGGCAGTACGGCAGTTGAAAGCCCAGTTTGACGCCTTGAAGCACAAAGATCAGCTCAAGAAACTGGAAATCAACCAGCCTTACCCAGCTATCTGGGAAGAGGTCCCTTTCCCTCCGAGGTACAAACCTCAGACTATGGCTCTGTTCGAGGGAAAAACATTACCAAGTCGGTACATGAACTATTTCAGTATGATGACGGTGTTGCTACAAGGAAACGATGCCTTCCTCACTCGGGTGTTCAAAGGCTGCCTCTCAGGAGTAGCCTATCAGTGGTACCGTAGCTTGGCAGACAACTGCATTACTTCCTTCGAGGACTTCAAAGCTTTATTCTTCACGCGATTCTACGAGGGAGGAATGGACATGTCTATGTCCTCTCTTATCGAAGTCAAGCAGAGGGAAAAGGAGGACGTTCGTACCTTCGTCGAACGTTTTCGTCAGGCCACCTTACAGATGCCTCCAGGAGTTCCAGACTCTGCGTTAGTAGATATTTACAGGAAGAACCTCCTTCCCGTAGTCTCGGTGTTTACAGGACCATATCAGTTCCATGATTGGCCCTCGTTCATCATCTCGGCAGTAGCCGCCGAAGACAACAGTCACAAGGCGTGCGACAATGGCATTATGATCTCCGCCTCTGACAGAGGCAAGAGTTCATCTCCCAGCAGCGACCATCCTTGCGGCTCCAAAGAAAAAGAAGCTCTGGCGATCAATACGGCCAGGCAAAAGACTGCGGCAACCGCACAAGCGAAACCCGGGACCTCCAGGCCCGTCGAAGTCTACTCTTTCGACGACGATGATATCCCAAGTATATTCGAGTATCTCGTCAAAAGTGGCAAGATCACCCTTCCGGAGCTAAGGCGGCCCCAAGAAGTCGGCAGTACTAACGACCCCAAATACTGCATCTTCCAAAGATACGTGCACCACCCGACAAAGGCGTGTTACATACTGAAAAGGAAGATCCAGGGTTTGACCGATGCTAAGGCCATCACTTTGCACAACACCGAGAAGACGGTCACGGCCAACATGATCTCTCTGCGATTTGGCAACCTGCCTTCCCAAGAAGTCTCGGACGACGTCACACCCATTTCTCGGACCACGATAAACATCGTCAATCTCCCTCCGGCTAGGGGTCAAAATCATGACCTGGTACCCCTAACCACCCGGCAAGGCGATATTATGTGGGTTCATCCGGATTTGGTGGCAGAGCTCGAGGAGGAGACTAAAGCTACCAAGGCTACGTCTAGAAAGAGCTCCAAATGCAAACCATGCCATATGGTCGTAACTTCTTTGACATCAGACGAAGACGAGGTATTTGCTGCAATCCGTTCAGGGAAAGCCGACCTCAACGACTACGGAGCAAGTCAGGAAGATGCACCGGCGGACGCTTCAACTGCCAAACCTTTCGGACCAGGCCCCGTCGTACCAGATGCCAATCCTTCAAAACCAACTCCGGCGGACAAGGGAAAGCAAAGAGAAGTGCGCTTTGATAAACCTGTGAAAAACATTCCAAACAATGGTTTAGAGAAGCCATACAACTTCGACATCCTGGCCCAACTGGCTAATACACCAGCCAGGCTATCCATCTTCGAGCTACTCAGGCTCTCCCAAGATACTCGTCTAGCCCTGAGTGAAGCACTGATGCAGACGGAGGCATGATTGACCCAGCTCAAGTCCCCCGACGAAGAACCAGTGGCGTGTCCTCAATGCCACAGTGTAATGGAGGTGGTCCCAAATATCACCTTCACTCAAGATGACATACTGTTAAAACATAACAAGCATGACAGGCCCCTCTATTACACCGGGTACGTCGGTTCCATGGAGGTCGATCAGATTCACATAGATCCGGGATCGTCGATCAGTATTATCCCTCACAGTCTGCTCAGACCGCTGAGGATTTCTACCAGCGAATTGGCTTACACCTCCACTATAATCGTGGGTTTCAACGCCGGAAGAAGTAAGTCGTTGGGGAAAATTTGCCTGAGAATCCAGATTGGCAACCTCAGATCGTTGGCCACATGTTACATCATCGATTCAGAGGTGTCCTACAATATTTTGCTGGGAAGACCTTGGATCCACGACCACAACATCGTTCTTTCAACTCTACATCAATGTCTTAAATATGTAGACCCCCAAGGAACAGTACAAATGGAGGTTGCTGACCTAAACTCATTTAAAGGAGTAGAATCCTACTATTCCGATGCCGTATTATACTCTCAAGACCACACAGAAGAAGTGTCAGGCGAGGCAGAGAAGGAATCCCACCGGGAGCCAGAAGAACCCTCTGCAACACTACCGCTGTCAATCAGGGTGAAAGGACGAACCACTTGTCCAAAAGCCATGGAGCCTATGGCTATTCACCTGAACAAGACCAAGTCAGGAAAAGGGAGTGATCCTCTAGTGATCACTTTGAACCAGAAGCCTCCACCCTTGGTCATCAAACTTCTGCACAACAGGCAGCCGACCGATGTCAATGCAACCAGAAACGGAGTTCCAGATGATAATAAACATCCTCTTTTCCAGTATATTGACGCTCAAATTCCAAATCAGGAATCCACTCCCCGTGACGAGGTAGAGCCCATAGCACAAAAATTCTTGGAAGTTATGAACTCCTACCGTCCATATGTCTGGAAAGTAGCGTCATCATCCAACGTCGTCACGATGTATGGACCACACGAGGAGTCTATCTTCATTGTCCCTCCTACCTGCAGCAGTCAGTGATCAATAGTCTTCGGCCGCATACGCAATCAACCGACTATCCAGGAAGATCCTTTCAATGACGATGCTGGAAAAATGCAAGTTCACCGATACAGCCCGCAAGCATTGAGGATCATGCAAAATATGGGCTACGACTTGGAGCGAAAGCCAGGCCTCAACTATGGAAGAGGCAGACGAACGCCGCTGCTCGGCGACCCCCGCTATCAACAAACTCGTTTCGGGTTAGGGTATGCCACCTCCCTTACGACTTCCAAGTCAGATGAGGACATCTTTTTCTCTTCTCAGAATGGCTCGTCGCCCTTCGACTCACCTGATGCTCTCGAACAAACATTATCGGTGAATATGGTAGTCACAGATTCCTTCGAATCAGACGAACAAGAATCTGAACTGTTTGAGAATGACTCTTGGGCCCAACAAATAGATACACAGTGGGAATTCTGCTTCGAGCAAAGGGAACCTCCCACCAAAGACGAAGTTATCTAGGTTGATGTTGGGGGTGAACTTTCGCCAAAGCCGATATTTATCAGTAACAATCTTTCCCCAGCTGAAAGGGAAGAAGTTATCTAGCTGATAAAAGAATATATCGACGTCTTTGCATGGGATTATGAGGACATGTCGGGCCTTGACCCAAAGGTGGCTACTCACAAACTCAACATATTGGCCGATTCAAAGCCTGTGAAGCAGCACCAACACCGGTTCCGCCAGGATATGATGGACGCCATCGAAGCTGAAGTCAAGAAGTTGATAGCCTGCCGTTTCATCCGAGAAGAATAACATCCCGACTGGGTCGCCAACGTTGTCCCAGTCAAGAAAAAAAATAGGAAAATACGTATCTGCATCGATTACCGAGATCTGAATGCAGCCTGCCCCAAGGATGAGTTCCCTCTTCCCATCACGGACATCATGATCGACAACACCTGCGGTTTTGAACGCATGTCTTTCATGGACGAATTCTCAGGATACAATCAGATCAAGAGCATCCCGAAGACGAGAAGCACACAGCCTTTCGAACCCCGTTGGGGGTATATTGCTATACGGTCATGCCCTTCGGATTGAAGAACGCCGGGGCTACATACCAACGGGCTATGAGTAACATATTCCATGAGCATTTACGCAAAATAGTAGAATGTTACGTGGACGACATAGCCGTCAAAAGACGCCTCAAAGATGATCATATTCAAGACTTGAGGACGGTATTCGAGTTAATGCGCCAACATCAACTCAAGATGAATCCTACGAAGTCCTTTCTGGGTATATCTAGTGGCAAATTCCTGGGATTTGTCATCACCGCCAAAGGCATCCAAGTGGACCCTGACAAAGTTCAGGCCATCGTAGAAATATGACCGCCCCGCAATCTGAGGGAACTCCGGGGATTTCAAGGCCGTCTGGCTTATATCCGGAGGTTCATATCCAACCTCTCGGGGAGATGTCAGCCCTTTTCTCATCTTATGAAGAAAGGTGTATCCTTCATATAGGATGAAACCTGTCAGCAAGCGTTCGGAGATATCAAACGCTACCTCACCAGTCCGCCAGTTCTGGTGCCTCCCGTTATGGGAAGATCGTTCTTGCTGTACGTTCGAGCGATGGATCATTCGCTAGGATCTCTTCTCGCACAGAAGAACGATATGGGGCATGAACAGGCTATCTACTACCTCAGCAGGATGATGGTCGGAGCCGAACACCGGTACAACCCAGTGGAAAAAGAATGCTTGGCTCTGATGTTCGCTATCCAGAAGACGCGGCACTATGTCACTGGCCAGACTATTCACATCATCTCCAGGATCAACCCTCTTCGAGTACTGATGAGCAAGCCAAGTGCTCTTAATTCCTGACTCGCGACTTGGGCGATGCTGTTAACACCATATGACATGGTATACGTCCCGCAGAAGTCCATCAAAGGCCAAGCGCTTGCCGACTTCCTAGCTGCTCATCCAATCCCGGAGGCCTCCAAATTATACAAGGACATTCCCGACGAAGTTGCAGAATGTAATTCCGCAATGGAAAGTGACGCATGGCAACTGTTCTTCGACGGCGCCTCCAAGACTAGTCCCAAGGGAAACGTGGTTTCAGGGGTAGGAATCGTCCTGGTCACTCCTGATAAACTCGTCATCTACCGAGCATATTCTCTTAGCGAGCCATGCTCCAACAATGTGGCAGAGTACAACGCTCTGCTAATTGGGCTCCAAGTCGCCAAAGAGCTGGAGATCGAGTCCCTGGAAGCTTTCGGTGATTCTCTGCTTATAGTCAATCAAGTCAGGGGAATATATGAAGTCCAGAATCCAGACCTCATCCCCTATCACCAAGCAACGGTCGAGATAGCCATGACATTCAAAGGGTTCTTCCTAGATCATGTACCTCGATCTCAGAATCTGAAAGCTGATGCCCTAGCCAGTCTAGCTGCGGATTTAGTCACTCCTATAAGAAGGCAGGATTCGGTAATCCTTCTTAACAGAGATTTATTCTGTGTGAAGAACAACTTTCACATAGAACGCAGCTACGCTGTGAACACAGATCCCCCTAGAAGAGACTGGAGAAGTCCCTTCATAGATTTTGTCGCATACGGAATCTTGTCGGAGGACCCCAAAGAAGCAGTATCCGTCAAAAGACGATCATTACGCTTCTACTTCGATGCATCTTCACAATGCCTATATCGCCGAACCTATGACGGACTGCTATTAAGATGTCTCTCTGACAACGAAGCACAGCAGATTATCCGGGAAGCTCACGACGGCGTATGCAGAGCATATCAGCCCGGTCCTAAGCTACAGGATCGTATCAGGAGAATGGGCTATTACTGGCCCACTATGATCGCAGATGCGATCAACTATGCAAGATAATGCAGAGCCTGTCAGGTTCATGCAGACTTCATACATCAACCGTCTGAATATCTACATCCTACGGTTGTATCCTGGCCTTTCGAAGCATGGGGTATGGATATCATTGGTCCTATTCACCCGTCTTCTTCCAGAGGTCACCGGTTCATACTGGCCATCATGGATTACTTCTCCAAATGGACAGAGGCGATCCCTCTTGCTGAGGTAAAAGTGTCTAATGTGATCAGCTTCATCAAGCATCACGTCATTTATCGCTTCGGGGTACCCCGGAGGATAATTCACGACAATGGGCCTCAGTTTATCAGCCAAGCGTTTCATCGATTTTGCGATAAAAATCGGATACATAATATTGCCTCTACGGCATATTATCCAGCTGCTAATGGCTTGGCGGAAGCCTTCAACAAAACCATTATCAAACTCTTGAAGAAGTTTATCTCTTCAAACAAGAGAGATTGGAATGAGAAGTTGGGCGAATGTCTCTGGGCATACCGCACAACGGTACGAACACCGACAGGTTGTACCCCATTTTCACTGGTCTACGAGAGCGAAGCAGTTCTCCCCATTGAAATCCAGATCCCGTCACTCAGAATAGCCGTGACTAATGAGCTGACTCAAGAAAAGAATGACCTGTTAAGGCTTCAAGAGCTAGAAGGATTAGACGAGAAATGCCTCCAAGCTCAACAGCGCATAGCGCTCTACCAAGCACGCATTTCCAGAACTTTCAATCATAAAGTAAAGAAAAGAGTGTTCAAAGTCGGCGATCTAGTTTTAGCCATAAGAAGGCCGATGATTCTTACTCACAGGAGTAAAGGCAAATTCTAGCCCAAGTGGAAAGGCCCTTATGTGATCGAGACAACATTCTCAAACGGCGCTTACAGGTTAGCCCAGCCTAATGGAGACCTGTTAATGGCTCCTATCAACGGTAAATTCCTGAAAAGGTACTATGCTTAATCTCCTTTGCTCAAGTGGAATATAGCGAGAATCTTAATTCTGACAAAACTACTTCCAAAACGAAACTAGTTGGATCATATTCTATCATGTCCGTATGACCTATGAATAGATATATCCTACCAAAGCATATTCTATCATGTCCGTATGACCTATGAATAGATATGTCCTACTAAAAGGTTTATCGAGAGTCTATCACGTCCATACTACCTCTGATATCACTCTCGCCCAAACCTGTCATTTACATTCCGAAATGATGGGCCCACAAAGTCAGAAAAGATTTGCTTTATTTATTCCCAAAAGAGAGCAGAATTACATCCGGGAAGCAAAAAGAAGAAAGGGTACATCATTGTGGGGGAGCGGTCAGATCGCGAATCAGCTGCACCAGTGCAGCTATCCTCTCATCCCTGGAAACCAAGGCGTCGACGCGGGCACGCTCCAGTCGTGCCTCGGGATTGTTCATAAAGGACAGTTAGGTCCTTGCCCGGAGAGAGCCAGCACGGGCAGCTTCTGCATGCTCCAGATCCCGTCGTCCTG
The DNA here is from genome assembly GCA_036927795.1 of Iris macrosiphon. Taxonomy (NCBI): domain Eukaryota; kingdom Viridiplantae; phylum Streptophyta; class Magnoliopsida; order Asparagales; family Iridaceae; genus Iris; species Iris macrosiphon. The sequence continues at coordinate 220,231 of JAYESA010000205.1, read as the reverse complement.
TGCTCAGTCGACCAATCGCTACATCTAGACCTGCCAACGACTAAGAAGCCCACTCCTCTGCCAGAGCGAGTTTTTTCTTCAACTTGCGGGCCCTCGCTACGTTTCCTTCATGCTCGGATTGGCACTTCGTCTGAATAGCAAGAGCCTCCTCCATAACAGCTTTTCTTTGATCCATCTCCAGCTTATGTGCTTTGATGGAGTTATCTAGGCTTTCCAGTTGTTTAGTAAGCCGTGTAGTCATGAGGTCGTATCTGGCCTGGACCTCAGCTTCAAGGCTGCCCCGAGCCAGCTGCAAGTATTCGTTAATAGGTTGCTCCAAACCATTAACCATCGCCTCCAGGGCGTCAGCTACCCCAGAATCGCCGAACTCCCTGACCGCCCCGATTGAAAACTGAGAAGCCTTCTTCAGACGCTCGAAGTCTAGATTCTTTGCCAACACCATTGATATCAGCATTTTCAAACTGGTATAAAAGAGGCTGGTATATTGCTCGGTCAGCGCACCTAGATCCGATTGGACGCCAGGAGTGGCCGCGATATTGGCGAGTCCCCCTCTAGGAATGATTGCAGACGAGGTGGCCACAGCCGCCGCCTCGACGGGTGGTGCGACCGAAGAAGGTGCGACAACAACGGTCGGCGTCATCGGCATACTCGCGAGAGGCGAGGTCATGATAACAGGTTCGTCCTCCTCTTGAAATGACGAAACCCCCCCGGGCGAGCTGGCCCCCAAAGATATTTCCTCCTCGAAGTCGGGCGCCTCCGTATCATCGCCAGGAGCCCGAGCAGAGCCAGAAGGCGCTTCAACGCTATACTCCCCGTGGACACCGTCCCCTGAGAAGAGGACAAAAAAGTTGATATCAATATGATGGTAATCTTTCTAAAAGGAGACATAAAGATGACATTTACCCGTAGCCAACGGTATATATGTCGCATCTACAGCCCACGTAGCTAAATCACGCCTTAATGACGCAATGCGAACTGTCATACCTGGAGAAGGGGTGGGCCCACCGACACCACCAGGTGCTCTACCAAGCCTTCACCAAGACGCGGTCGAGGTTCGTCAGCCGGAATCTCGCCAGGCTTGCTCACGGACACGGCAGGAGTTTCATCCGTTGCTGGTCTAGGAAAAGATTCTCTCATTTGCCTCGGCCACGCAGACGATTTCGTTCCACTACCGGAGGCGGTGGCAGCAACGACAGACTCAAGCAGGGGTTCTCCGGCACCGCCAACCGAAACTGGGGGTCCTTCTCCAAAAGGCGAGGAACCTCCAATCAAAGAGACATCCCCAACAGGTGAGACAGCAGGTTCCTCTCTAGGAGCCTCAATACCAGGAATCCGGAGAGAACGAGCAACCGTCTTCTTCTTCCTCTTGCGAGGGGAAGTCTGCTTCGAAGCAAGAGCCCTTCGCTTCCCAGAGACTGCCAAAGCCCCCGCAGGCGGAGGCACTTCACACCTCGGCACCGACACCAGAGGCTCATCCGGAGTGACGGACCCCTCACCCTCGTCAGATAAAACCGAGGGGACTTCGACTCTTCCCCCAGGCTTGGGAGAAGGCACCCTAAAGCTTCCACGCATGTCAAAATTGCGATGGAAGGTATTGATCGTCACGTAAAACTGGGCATACGAATGGAGGATGTGCAGCTCCGTGGAGAGTGTGACGACCGACACGATAAAGATTGCTCCCGTGCAACCCATGATAAAATACCGCCATCCTCTGGCTCCATCAATGAGTCCGCCCCTGGACCTGAAGCTGGTGACGGCATTGCCCACGTGCAGCTGATCGTACCCAAACTGCCTGGCAAACCGACTAGGCAAGTAGGGCTCGAAGAAGCAATGATCTTCGCTCCTGTACAGCAAATGGGAGGGTCGGATGCAGACCAACCAATTAAAAAGCTTCCAGAGAAAGATTGGTCTTCTCTCCACCTAAATCCTCAAGCCTAATACCCGACTGATTGCGATGTACAGAGGGGACAGTGCAGAGGAGCTTCCAGCCGTGACTGAGGCTCAACACCAGCCGACAGTCTAAAACTGTGTTCACGTTCCAGGGAGAGTCCTTGTAGTTCAGCAAGAAACTACCCCCCGAGCTACTACCAGGGCCGAGAGACATCACCCGGGGGTTGTGAAGAATTAACCATCCCATCAAGTACAGGTATGGTAATTCTACCCTAGGAAAGCTATCACGCCGAGCTTCATCGACGAGCAGTCCATCAGTCATGGCTCTCAGGCCAGCCTGTATACAGTACACCATGGCAGGGAGCAAGCCTAGTCTTGCCCCGAACACCAGACGCACGGCAAGCCACAGGATGTTCCGGTGAATGCGGTCCGCGGACGCGATGTCGGGCACCATGACTCGACGCAGCCATATGAAGAGAAAGCCAGCCAGGTGGGCTTCCTTAGACAGAGGCCTGTGGCAGCGACTCAAGTAACTGTAGGCCTTAGTGCCTTCAGGATACTTTCCTACCCCATCATTGAAAATCTGATCTGGAGCTTTAGCATCCTCCATAAGATCCTCGACGACCTGGGCACTGAGCACGCCCAAACAGTTCACGGGCTCATTCTTGCCCCCCGAAACTTTCTCCGACTTGACGACCCTGGCCCGGTGGAAGAAGAGGTAGGACATCCACTTAGTGGTGTGAGCCAAATCAGAAGGCTCATCATAAAAAGCGGTGCACGTGAAGTAGTGGCACATCAGCTCCTGATACACCTCCACAACCCGAGGGTCCGAGTCCTCCAACTCCCGGTTAGTGGAAACATACTCTTCATATGGGGTATCCCCCATCGGCAGTCTCGAGATCACTGCCATCTCATGGAGGGCCAACCCCAACTTCCCCAGTGGAGTGGCGAAGGTCCCGGTGAGCGAAATGTATCGCTTCATCAGTGCCAGAAACAGGTTAGGATTGGGAGGCAACCCGACACTCGTCGCACTCACAGCAGCATACAGTCCAATGCCCTCCAGCTCTCTCCGAAAATGCTTCAAGGCCCAGTCAACTAGGCAAGCCCATCGGAGGTTTGTTGGGGTGATCCACCCATTGTACCGAGGATTCTCCTTGGGATATACACCCCCTCGCCCCATGAAGTCGTTGCAGAAAGTCGGCAATTGGACCGGCTGGATCACTGAACTGTCCTCACTCGGGACGCTGCCAGGGCACAGTCCCCTGAACAGCATCACAACGCCGGAAGGGCGGCTGACAAACGACCTCTGGTCAGCTCCTTTCAAATGAAAGATCTTCCCCGGCTTGCCGTGAAGATCGGGAGTCAGCGTCCAGGACATCCTCCTGGGATGTGTAGCATGGAAGAAAGCCGAGATGGGATAATCTTTCGGCATCGTTGGCAGATACAAGACCACACTCTCGGCGGGAAAAACCCAAGGTTCTCTCTTGGGCTTCGTCTGGGACCGTTTGTCAATCATGTCCCCAAAGAGAAAAGCCGGCTTGATATACTGGTCCCCGTCTATGTACGTCAGGGGCTCCCCGTTAATCATGTTCAGCAACGTCCGCTCGTCCTGAGTCGATATCAAGATCTCCCTTCCTTCAGGATACTTGGGTCCGGATATAGGAAATGTCACGTGGGACAGATCCTCCAGATAGTTTGAGTGCAGCATCCCGGCAGCGGAACCCATCACCTCGGCCAGTGGAGACTCATGCAAGTTAACTGCAAAAGTGCAAGGAAAATACGTTATTACAAATCTTGCAACATAAAGACCAAGAAACGACAGTCTGTGCTTTACGCCAAGACTGTACAAAATTTGGTCATTTTACGCCGGAAGTCACATCCAGAAGCGTAATTGGCGGTATACAGTCCGTGCTTTACGCCAGACTGCCAAAAATTCTAGTTATTACGCTGGAGGTCCCATCCACAAGCGTAAAACTAAAATTTTATAGTATACACCAAGTTTTCAGCAGTCAGAGCTTTTACGCTCAAAACTGCGAAAACATGGAGTTTTTATGCTGGCACATTAGAAATGTTGGCGTAAAAGATGAAAATGTCTCCGTGCATCATCTTCCTCAAAGAGGCTATCAGCACAGAAGACGACCTAGCGCGGTCACGTTCAACGTGTGCGAAGGATTTTTCGTCATTCTTTGTCATCCCAAAGGCTCTACCTCTAAGGCCGGGTGCGCTACTCGTCGGCGGGATGCTTCGCTCAGAAGAAAGTTCACCTTGCCCGACCGAAGACTCTCTCGCTGGGGCAGAAGAACGAGAAGAAGAACCTATACTCTTTCCCTTAGTGGAGGGGATTTGCTTCGGCGCCATTTCTGAAAACTCGGAGTGTTCGGAGGAAGAACGAGAGGAAAAACTCAAAACAGTCGAAGGCTCTCTTTCGCAGAAGACGGATGAAAAGTTTTTCTCTCAAAAGCTTGGGATATATATAGAGTTCGGGTCGACTCCTCGAATCCTCGGACGGGCTCCTCGAAACCCCAACCAAAATCTCACAATTAATATTTGGTTATGATTGGGTACTACGTCAGCCCACTAACTCTCGAAAGACGGACAGTCAGCAAATTCGAAGAGTTTTTCGTGCAAAAAACAGGTCAGCGATTCCTACGCTAAGGAGCTTTCTACGCTCGACAGCAACAGATCTACGGTTTTACGCTCGCAAGCTACAAGTCTATGGTTTTATGCCCGGATGCCTTTGTGCTCGGTAGCTTTTATGCTCGAGAGGCTACAAACCTACGACTTTACGCTCAGCAGATACCAAATCGATGATCTCACGCTCGATGGCGTTTAGTTTACGCTCGGAGGCAACGGATCCACAACCTTACGCTCGGAAGATTTCTTTTATTCACAGGCTACAAATCTACAGTTCTACGCTAAGGAGCTTTCTACGCTCGACAGCTACAGATCTACGATTTTACACTCGCAAGCTACAAGTCTATGGTTTTATGCCCTGATGCCTTTGTGCTCGGTAGCTTTTATGCTCGAGAGGCTACAAACCTACGACTTTACGCTCAGCAGATACCAAATCGGTGATCTCACGCTCGGTGGCTTTCTACGCTCAATAGGCTACGAACTCAGGATTTTTAGCTCATCTACACTACGGATCTCTGACTTTCTGCATATCCGAACAGTTCTCGAGACGGTCGATTACAGGAGTTCACATAGAAGATACTCCTTCTTGACCTCAAGATATCCCAAGTACCCAAAATATACAGAGTTCAAACATCAAGAAATTACTCTTCTCAGGTCAATTGGAGGTTCATCCAGACTCCAGTCCGAATATTTCATCTATCAAGATG
>JAYESA010000205.1:5000-210000 GCA_036927795.1 Iris macrosiphon | reverse complement strand
TAAGGTTAGCTAGACCATAATATATTGATTCTGATTTAGACAATGTATTATTGGGCGTCCCCAATAGCACATATCTCATGAACAAGCTCGATAAAAGAATAAGCTTGCAAAACTAGGCTATAATAGCAGCATATGCACATAACCCATGAACGAGATTTTAAAATTGAGAGAATCGATACGAAGTCCAAATACATAAAGCCATGCTCTGATATCAATATGTCACGCCCTGATCTCCCGCAGAATCGGCCGTCCCCGCTAGACACAAATCACTGCGCCAGCGCTCTCGTAGGATGATCGTTCTCATCTATACGTGATGTCGCACGAGTAGCTAAGCCATAGAGTCGTACAGATAGTCTCAAATGCAGCGAATACTTGAACTACACGAGTAAACGGTCGTTCGATAACTAGTTCTCAAGGTCGATATAGCGGAAGCATAGAATGAACACAAGTATGGGTACAAAAATAAGCTCTTTATTTATAATCAAGAAATATTACAAGAGACGCTAGGCCGAGATTACAAGTCGCTCAAACTCTCTTTCTCTCTCTAAACAATAAAGGCGTGCCAAGCAGCTTACAACTTGGGATGATACATAGGCGATATTCCAATATTATATCTTGTATATGTGCTTCAGTTCCGGACGTAACACTCCAAGGCTCCAGAGTGAACTCCACGCCTCAGTGTGCATGAGAGGATAGTCTGCATCAAACGAGGTTCTTCCACACCCTGCAAGCAATCTGGTGGGTTATCAGTACATGAATGCACTGGTGGGAAGGCTTCTCGCCCGCTCGACAAATCCAAACACGTTATATTAGTTTCATGCACAGTCTATTAAGTTATCTTTCTAGTCTTGCCTTAGGATCAGTTTTATGGCATAAAATACAAAGCCTAACTTGTGTGGCAGTGCGTCATGCGATAGAAGGGTAACACGGCAAAACCTACCAACTTACCATTCTTCCTTTCCTGTCCAATGACGCACCCAAGTTAGCCAAACACGAATATATAAATATATTAAAATCCAAGGAATTGCATAGCGAACACATGTTTGCTACGCGCGTATTTCTAAATCAGGTGCACGAGTTTGCTTAAATTATGATACACACGTTACTTTGTTTCTCAGATTCATGTATGTTACTCAGGTTATTCAAATGATTATAAAGCTCAGGTTACACAGATTACTTGTTCATTTATCAGGTTATTCAAATTCATATTTTTTAGACGCAATGCAATGACTCGCACACGGATTGTCGCAACCAAGCCTGACTTAATCTATATGAACGGGTCGCTGGCCTACACGCCATTATGGACATAGTCGTAATAAGACGGTGGTTCCGGTGCCCCGGCGACAGATCAAACTTATCCGTGCTAACTACAACTAGCGTGACTACCGGATATCCCCTAGGTCGGATTGGTCCCGAAGCCCCGGCGCCCCGTCCGTTGGAAATCAAGCTTGTGCACAAGCATCCTCGACCATGCGAGTCTCTTTTATTTGTTCTTTCTTTTTCTTTTGATATATTCTTCTTCTGTGTAAACGGCAATGGTTGTAGACGCAGGTAATGAGCCTCGCTACAAGCCATCCCATGTCGTTCCTGACTCATTGGTTCTTTGCATCTTTCTTTATTATGGGCTCCTCGAACCATTCTTTTAGTGTTATTCTCTTAGTGCCTTTCCTTTTAGTCATTCTTTACTTGCATCTTACTTTTATATTTTTTTATCATCTTTGCAGCTTCCGATGTGGAAACTACCCTGGCGACCCAACGGTCCCGAAGCTGATCCATGTTTTCTATTACTTGGCTCGGAACGACTATTTTGATAGTCTTCCTGCCTCAGGTGAGTGAATCATATTTCGTGTTGTGTTCCAGGCAGTGGCATGAATCGACGAGACTAGCGAGTACTAGTTAGCACATGAAGTAGGCAAGCATCAAAACCATAGAAACATAAACCGCTATGCTAACACGAGTATAACAGGGTTAGTGAAACCGTGCAGGGGCATATGGTGTAGCGCATAAGAAAATTATCAAGTTACTTCTTTACCATGTTCTAGACAAGCAATACAAGATGGGATTATTTTCTTAGCTAGGTGCATTGTACTGTTTATTAGCATACAAGGGATGATTCACCTAGCAACTGGCATGTATCGTCTGTATTTTAAGTGTGCAGGCTAAGCAAAGACGGGTTTATCGTAGCCATCCACCTTAGTGATGATTCATCTCAATCGAGCGATACTCTGAGTGCGCCTTTGAAAGTCTAAGTCTGAACTCCTAAAGGGCTAAGTCTGAAATTATTTGCCTCAAGCAAGTCTTCTCGCTGAGCAAAGCGGGTCAGATCGTTGCACTAGTATCGTTTGAATCGGCTCACCGCTTGAGCGGAACGGATCGTTACAACATAGGTTGTCACGGTGTAGTGGTTCAACCCTTATCCTTGTTTGGTTGTATGGTTGGGCTATTGTCCGATGATAGTGTCACGCCCCAGTCCCAAAATATCGAGGGACTAGACACGTGGCAATGGCCAGCAGCATGCACCGATGGACAAACCCAATTTAATGGATCCATCGGGCATACTTAAGCTGTATTACATTAGTCAGGGTTTTACTATTCTCATCCACAAATAAAGATAGCAAAGTCATCAAAAGAAATATTAAACAACAACAGTTTAAGTAATTAAAATCGGAGAACAATCCGATATTAAGTCTGTTTACACAAGTTCTCAAAGACAGGAAATAAAGAGTTTAAATTAACAGGAATTAAAGTCTATTTGCCATAATACTGAGCAGGGCGAAGCAATTGTTCAGGAGAAGTCCTCAGCGATCACCTCGTCCTCAGGTTCAGGTACTGCTCCGAGTAGTGCCCCTGTTCCGTACACCTCAGGGTAGATCTCGTCTGCTATAACTGGAGAACAAAACCAGGTCCTCAGAGGGACGTAACAAGGTACAGAAGAATACGAGCCAAAATACAGTGAATGAGCATGCAAGTCAACCAAAATGTTAAACACAAGAGAAGCACAAGAAATTAATAAGTCTAAGACAGTGACATGCCGATGTTGCTATCAAACAAATCTGGGTAAATAATTAAACTAGCTAAGTGATAATGCAAGTGAGAGTTATTATTCATACTCAGGCTGAGACTACTACAGGATTAGTGACAAGAAACCATAGCAGTGTTTTCTCGAAGGGCCAGTACAGGTGCCAAAGCTCTGTGTCAGAGACTAGGACACTTCCAGATAACCAGATATATATAATATAATCAGCCTTGATATGGTAATACTCTCCCCACCCAATGAAATCTTACGTCACAGTTCTCAATGTTCATGTTACGCAAGATTAAAACTAATGCAGTCAGTCATGTTCTAAGGAAATAAAGCTTAAGTCATGAAATCTATATCTTATACAAACCCCCTTGAATAATCAGGAAGATTCTGTATCGTGCTTTGTGTCAGGTGTCCTGGGCTTAATTTACTTGATAGGGCAAGTTCAACAGTCATAGAAATTAAAACAAGAGAATCAAAATGAATTAAATGCTGCATTTTATGGCAAGGTACACTTGCCTGGATTTTCGGTTCCAAATGTTGCTCCGGCTTCAGCTGGATTTCCAAGCAGTACTCCGGTTGCTGAAATAGACATCACCATCAGGTCCAGAACACATCAATCAGCTAGGAACGCCTGTCCTTGAGTCCACTTTGGAGACAAGGGCAAAAACGTCATTTTCGGGTCAAGGCGGGGTCCAGATGTGGGCCGCTTTGCACCGAAAAACGTGCCAGGGTCAAAGGTCTCAAAAACAGTCCAACTTAATGTCAACAGGTCAGGAATGTTGATACGAACCCAACGGAACTTCCAGAATTGGATTCCGATGAGCCGTTCTCAAAATCGCCCGTCGGGTGGAGCCTATGGGGCCCACGACACACGATTTTGTCAACGTTCTCAGAATCGAACCAAACTTGGCTCACAGGACCAGCGTATTGCTACGAGTCCAATGGCACAAGTTTCGTCTCGATCTGACTTGTGTACACTAAGTTACAGCGAGAAACAGAATGGTCGGATACGAGGCGATGTCCGCAGATACGCACTGATTCCGGTGTGCATGCACATCCGAATCAGCTTCTGCGAAACCTCGCACGTCCGTATCAACGACGCACACGTATCGGTGAAGACCGCACGCGACCAAGTCGTCCCGTTTGGCGGGGCGCACCCGGTTCCGGGGTGAAACAGGGTCTGGTTTTTCCTGTTTTTGGATCGCGGTGTGCTATCACCACAGGACGCGATGTCCCGAGCAGTTTGTCCGGGCACCGAGAGGGTCATACAGGCTACGCGATGCAATTTACGGTATCGAATTCCGAGCTACGAGCACAAAGTTATGAATACCTGTAGTGAGTTAAAAAATCAAGTTCAAATCGTGTCCTCGTGTCCTGTGTCCAACCGAGTCGAATCCTTGCTGTGTCCGAGTCCAAGCCCTGTCCACTGTTAGGTTTAGGGCTCCGGTGTCTGACTTCGCCGGAGCGGGCCGGAGGAGGGCGGAGCGGCGCTTCGCCGATGCTGGCCGTAGGCGGCTGGGGGATTGAGGCGAGGCGGTCGGCTGCTACGGTCCTCCGGCGAGGCGCTGGAACGGAGTCGAGGCGGGGAGGATGGGGCTCGGAAAGTGGCGGTGCTGGCTGGGCAGAGGAAGGCAGGAGGAGAGAGGGCGGAGGGAGGCCGGGCTTCGTCGGGGACGGCGAGGTCGGGGAAGGCGGATCAGCCGGCGGAGGGAAGGCTGGAGGTTTATATAGGGGAGATGGGGAGAGGAAACGGCGGCGGTTGCGGCCGGCGGAGGTGAGGGGTCGGGGTCCGGTGAGGGAGAGGAAGCGGAGGAGCTGCGCTGGGCGGTGAACGGGCGGCGGCGGCGGCCGTTCTGGCGGCGGGGAGTTGAACTGAGGGGTCGGGGCTGTGCGGGTTGGGGAGATGAGATTCGGGTCGGGTTCGGGTCTAAGCGGATCCGACCCGATCCACTAGGATAGGGCACGGGTCGGGTAGGTTTAGACGGGTCGGGTCTGAAATGAACCCGGATCCGACCCAATAGGAAATTGGGTTTAATTAATAAATCTGGTTTAATTAGTTTAATTAATTAGTACTTAGGGCTTTAAAAATCCATCCGGGGTCCAATAAATTCTCGGAAAATTATCCTATGTCTGGTTTTCTATTTTACACCATAAAATATTATTTTTATAATATTTTAATATTATTTATTATCATTTAAAAATTCTTTAATAATTAAAGAACCTGAATTTAATTTCAGAAAAATCCAAGAAAATTCCAGAAAATGCAGAAAAATCCAACTTAAAATTCTTTGAAAAATCAGGGGGATTACAATATACCCCCCTTAAGAGGATTGCGTCCTCGCAATCAAAGATTAACCGATCAACAAAGATGACACGGTTGCAACCATTGTTCGAAGCACATCAAAATTAAGGAGCACCTAGGAAAAATTATTTTCCCAAGCATTAAAAGTTATGCAATTTCCCAAATGTGGGAAATCTAGAAAATTACAGTTTTAGGAAAAACCAGGTTATCTTTCAAAACTTATCAGGTTAACAATTCTAGGTTATTATCAAGTTCAAAACTAGTTTATCAATTATTAACAAATTAAAGTTATCAGGTCAAGGTTATCAGGTCAAGTCTGGGGTCGCGAACCAGCAGGCACGAACTACAGAAATGCTAGAAACGAAACAACTATAAAGACTTACTCGCATTAGCAATTCCATGGTTCTGCACGTCTCCCACAGTCATTGCAAAAACTTGGCCGCGTCCTTGAGGTGGTGCTCTCTGTTGTTGCTGGGTTTGCTGGTAGGGTGCTGCTTGATGTGCCAAGGGTGGCCTTGGTTGATGCCCTCCTGGTGCCGGTAGAGCTTGTTGGTTTGCCCTTGGTGCTTCCCTACGATCAGGGCAGTCCTTTACTGCATGTTGTCTGGATCCACAACCTAAGCACAGTCCGTGTTTACGTCTACACTCCTTCTCAACATGGCCTATCTTGCCGCAGTAATAACAAGTAGGTAGAGTCAGGGTTTTGGATGCAGATCCCTGTGGTGCTTGTTGCAGATGAGGTTTCTTGGCAGCTTCTCCATTGTTTGCTCTGGCTGGTACTGATGTGGAAGGCCTCTTCAGACTGGTTTCTCTCCTAGTGACGCGCTCCATGCGTCGAGCTGCAGCAAGGACGTCGGTGTACGAAGTTGGTGCGACAGATCCAATCAGTTTCTGTAGTTCGATGTTGAGTCCGTCGAAAAACTTCTCGGCCTTCTCTACTTCTGTCGGGATCAAGGTAGGAGCGAAGCGACTCAGACGAATAAACTCGGCGTTGTATTCTTCCACCGTCATAGCTTCCTGAGTGAGGCGATTGAACTTGTCCCGAAGTTCAGATCGAGCGATAGCAGGTATGTACATCTCCTGGAAGAGTCTGGAGAACTCTTCCCAAGTAACTCGGTCTGGTCCGAGCCTGGTCTCTTCGGATAGCCACCAGTGATGAGCATTGTCCGTCAATTGCATTCTGACGGCGGTCATCCAACGTTCTCTTGGTAGTTCAGCTGCTTCTAATTGATGCCAAATATTGGTGAGCCATTCATGCACTTCTGTTGGTCCCTCCTTGCCAGAGAAAGTACGGGGCTTTAGCTGGCGGAAGTCTGTGATAGAGCCCGTCGGTTGCCTTCTAGCTGGTAGGTTGGTCTGCTCCAGTGCATTTACTAGACTGTTCCTCAAGTACTCAGCCTCACGACGTTGGGCTTCGGTTTGAACTTGTTGCTGAGCCTGCATCATTGCGTAGAACATCTGGAACATCTGCTGTCCGTCCATTGCTTGGCCTGGTGGAAAGATAGGCATCTGTGGAGTGAACTGGGGCGGAGGTGGAATATCATCACGCCGGAATCGGGAAGCCTGTGGATCTGCTTGTCTGCTTCGGTGAGTAGAGGGATCTCCACTCAATAGCGTCACTTCATCTTCTCCGTAGGTGGTTTCAGCACCTATTGGTGTTCTTACTGGAGTTCCGTCGGTTTTTCGTGAATCCATTACTCTGTATCAACAATAATCTATAAGAGGCGCACAGGAATCAAGGCAAGATGCAATTCAAAAATTAGTTTGAATACGATACAGATATCAAGAATGTTTGCAAGCAAGTGGATGAGATCTTAAAAACTTATCCTATTCTTATTGCAGGTCTGTTCGGTCCCTAAGTTGAAACCGAACAATTTAGTCGTTGACCTGCATGGGCCACCACAAAAACCATGTCACGCCCCAGTCCCAAAATATCGAGGGACTAGACACGTGGCAATGGCCAGCAGCATGCACCGATGGACAAACCCAATTTAATGGATCCATCGGGCATACTTAAGCTGTATTACATCAGTCAGGGTTTTACTATTCTCATCCACAAATAAAGATAGCAAAGTCATCAAAAGAAATATTAAACAACAACAGTCTAAGTACTTAAAATCGGAGAACAATCCGATATTAAGTCTGTTTACACAAGTTCTCAAAGACAGGAAATAAAGAGTTTAAATTAACAGGAATTAAAGTCTATTTGCCATAATACTGAGCAGGGCGAAGCAATTGTTCAGGAGAAGTCCTCAGCGATCACCTCGTCCTCAGGTTCAGGTACTGCTCCGAGTAGTGCCCCTGTTTCGTACACCTCAGGGTAGATCTCGTCTGCTATAACTGGAGAACAAAACCAGGTCCTCAGAGGGACGTAACAAGGTACAGAAGAATACGAGCCAAAATACAGTGAATGAGCATGCAAGTCAACCAAAATGTTAAACACAAGAGAAGCACAAGAAATTAATAAGTCTAAGACAGTGACATGCCGATGTTGCTATCAAACAAATCTGGGTAAATAATTAAACTAGCTAAGTGATAATGCAAGTGAGAGTTATTATTCATACTCAGGCTGAGACTACTACAGGATCAGTGACAAGAAATCATAGCAGTGTTTTCTCGAAGGGCCAGTACAGGTGCCAAAGCTCTGTGTCAGAGACTAGGACACTTCCAGATAACTAGATATATATAATATAATCAGCCTTGATATGGTAATACTCTCCCCACCCAATGAAATCTCACGTCATAGTTCTCAATGTTCATGTTACGCAAGATTAAAACTAATGCAGTCAGTCATGTTCTAAGGAAATAAAGCTTAAGTCATGAAATCTATATCTTATACAAACCCCCTTGAATAATCAGGAAGATTCTGTATCATACTTTGTGTCAGGTGTCCTGGGCTTAATTTACTTGATAGGGCAAGTTCAACAGTCATAGAAATTAAAACAAGAGAATCAAAATGAATTAAATGCTGCATTTTATGGCAAGGTACACTTGCCTGGATTTTCGGTTCCAAATGTTGCTCTGGCTTCAGCTGGATTTCCAAGCAGTACTCCGGTTGCTGAAATAGACATCACCATCAGGTCCAGAACACATCAATCAGCTAGGAACGCCTGTCCTTGAGTCCACTTTGGAGACAATGGCAAAAACGTCATTTTCGGGTCAAGGCGGGGTCCAGATGTGGGCCGCTTTGCACCGAAAAACGTGCCAGGGTCAAAGGTCTCAAAAATAGTCCAACTTAATGTCAACAGATCAGGAACGTTGATACGAACCCAACGGAACTTCCAGAATTGGATTCCGATGAGCCGTTCTCAAAATCGCCCGTCGGGTGGAGCCTGTGGGGCCCACGACACACGATTTTGTCAACGTTCTCAGAATCGAACCAAACTTGGCTCACAGGACCAGCGTATTGCTACGAGTCCAATGGCACAAGTTTCGTCTCGATCTGACTTGTGTACACTAAGTTACAGCGAGAAACAGAATGGTCGAATACGAGGCGATGTCCGCGGATATGTACTGATTCCGGTGTGCACGCACATCCGAATCAGCTTCTGCGAAAGCCCGCACGTCCGTATCAACGACGCACACGTATCGGTGAAGACCGCACGCGACCAAGTCGTCCCGTTTGGCGGGGCGCACCCGGTTCCGGGGTGAAACAGGGTCTGGTTTTTCCTGTTTTTGGATCGCGGTGTGCGATCACCACAGGACGCGATGCCCCGAGCAGTTTGTCCGGGCACCGAGAGGGTCATACAGGCTACGCGATGCAATTTACGGAATCGAATTCCGAGCTACGAGCACAAAGTTATGAATACCTGAAGTGAGTTGAAAAACCGAGTTCAAATCGTGTCCTCGTGTCCTGTGTCCAACCGAGTCGAATCCTTGCTGTGTCCGAGTCCAAGCCCTGTCCACTGTTAGGTTTAGGGCTCCGGTGTCTGACTTCGCCAGAGCGGGCCGGAGGAGGGCGGAGCGGCGCTTCGCCGATGCTGGCCGTAGGCGGCTGGGGGATTGAGGCGAGGCGGTCGGCTGCTACGGTCCTCCGGCGAGGCGCTGGAACGGAGTCGAGGCGGGGAGGATGGGGCTCGGAAGGTGGCGGTGCTGGCTGGGCGGAGGAAGGCAGGAGGAGAGAGGGCGGAGGGAGGCCGGGCTTCGTCGGGGACGGCGAGGTCGGGGAAGGCGGATCAGCCGGCGGAGGGAAGGCTGGAGGTTTATATAGGGGAGATGGGGAGAGGAAACGGCGGCGGTTGCGGCCGGCGGAGGTGAGGGGTCGAGGTCCGGTGAGGGAGAGGAAGCGGAGGAGCTGCGCTGGGCGGTGAACGGGCGACGGCGGCGGCCGTTCTGGCGGCGGGGAGTTGAACCGAGGGGTCGGGGCTGTGCGGGTTGGGAAGATGAGATTCGGGTCGGGTTCGGGTCTAAGCGGATCCGACCCGATCCACTAGGATAGGGCACGGGTCGGGTAGGTTTAGGCGGGTCGGGTCTGAAATGAACCCGGATCCGACCCAATAGGAAATTGGGTTTAATTAATAAATCTGGTTTAATTAGTTTAATTAATTAATTAGTACTTAGGGCTTTAAAAATCCATCCGGGGTCCAATAAATTCTCGGAAAATTATCCTATGTCTGGTTTTCTATTTTACACCATAAAATATTATTTTTATAATATTTTAATATTATTTATTATCATTTAAAAAATTTTTAATAATTAAAGAACCTGAATTTAATTTCAGAAAAATCCAAGAAAATTCCAGAAAATGCAGAAAAATCCAACTTAAAATTCTTTGAAAAATCAGGGGGATTACAGATAGCCTATGGACCTAAGTTATAATATAGGTGGCTATTATATGTATATTGCTACTACTTGGGATTTGTTCATCCACTCGTATTGTTTGTAGTACTTGTTATTAGGGGGTCTAACCCCTATAGGTTTGTCTGGCCAGATCCAGTAGCAGATATCGAGGATCCAAGCTTTTATTTGATTGATGGCGCACAAGAGGAGGGTGGTCACCAAGGGACTTGAGTGGGTCTCTTCTCCACCACTCATACAATATTTTGTTCACTTCTGGACATTTAGCCACTGGTACATGTTTAGACGGATACTCTAGATATTTAGTTTTCTTTACATGATTATATTATTCAGAATATCGCTGACGTATGATTATGTACTTTTAACACTATACTAGCTACTCATTTTGTATAGCTAGATTCCTGATCATTTTGATATAGCATCGGGGATACCTTACTGCTTTATCTACATGTTCTTTATTTTATTGCTTTTTGATTGACAGATTGAGACATAGATGTATTGTGAGACCATAAGAGACTTGATTTCAGTATTTTACCCCCTTGTCTAATGACAGCCATGACCGTATTGTAGGGTATTGGTGTACTCCGTAGTACGTAGCTAGTCGTGACATACCCCCATTTATCGTATTCTGGTACTAGGGCATGACTTCATGCTACTATGCATGTCGAATCCACGACATGTCCAGTTTGACTCTAACAACTAATAAGTCTAGTCAATCATTTACACTAGTCGATCAAACAATAAATAATATCATTTACGAGTCTCATAGTATGCAATACAATAGGAATTCGTGTATCACGCATAACATGTGTCAAAAGAAATAAGGGTTATTTAGTAATAGGGACTCATACAATATGTGATATTAGGGTTTGGGTCTCCAAATTGTTCGACATTAGAGTTTGGGTCTCATTTTTACTGTTCATGTTACCAATTTTGAGCCTTGTGGAGACTCAGCTGCTGAGTTTGAGCGTAGGGGATGCATGTAACAAGTATATCTATGTAGGACAGTATAGGACAACTCTAGAGGGGGGTAAATAGAGTATTGCGGAAGTAATAATCCAATTAAAAAATTAAGCTATGTAAAAGCAGTATATGTACCAACAGATATATCAAATATGAATATGCAGTAAAGTAAGAGTTGAGAATAGCAAACTCAAACACCGAGAAATTTATCATGGTTTTTTCTGAGAGGACTAATCCAGGCCCGAGAACTCTTGCTCGGAGTTAATCCACTATTTGTGAAATATGGTACACACGCGCCTTTGATCCGAAGAGCACGCCAACTTCCTACAACACGAGCTTTGATCCGAAGGACTCGCGACTTCTTACAACCAGAAGCTTTTGATCCAAAGAGTTTGTTGACTTCAAACTTGTATGAAAGACGAACTTGTAAACCAAGCTATACAACTCGATCAGACTTCTAAATCGAAATTGCACTTGGCACTAAAAGGCTGGGAGTTGATCTTGAGAATATGAAAGGTTTATAGCTCAAGCTAACACTCAAGAATATATGAGAAGAATAAAGAATGAAGAATAAAGAATGGATGAGTGAATGACTTGATAAAAATTCTTCTCTATTTATAGGATTCTTATGAACCGAGTTCTGGTAGAGTTCGGACAGAACTCGGTCCGAGTTCGGTCACTTAACGTTCATAATTTCGAACGTTAGAGCCTGGTCATCCGGAAGAGGAGGCTGACTCAATTTTTTGGTTTGACCCTGACCGAGTTCGGCCCGTCCGAACTCTGTTGGTCTATTTCCATAATGTTAGGAACATGTTTGGTTTAGTTCAGGCTATTTTGAGTGGACTAGGTTCTGGTTTAATATGGGTTTGAGCTTTCTAGTGCCAACTGCGAACCCGATGTACATTTGGTCCTATAAACAAAATGTAAAATACATAATAAAAAGTGAAAGACCAAGAGAACTGATGACGCCAATCTTATGCTGACTTGAAGACAATTTTTTCCTTGACGGCAGTTGTCCAAAGATAGCCAGATCTGGGAATCTGAATACCTTTCAGGGGCTTCGCCCCCGAACCTCCACGAGGGGCGTTGTCCCCTAGACCCCCGTCCGCTGATCGGGCAGCGGAATACCCGAGTGCGAGACTCCGGATAAATCGTAGGCCGTTGGAAGAAATCTTATGGTATAACGCCGTCTTTGGTTCATCATCATTTCTTCATATAATATGTCTATTGCTTTTCTTCACATACATGGTAGACGAACAAGGGATATATATAAGTAAATATGATAACATTTAATGCATATCTGGACATTGCTGAGTTTAAGTAGAAGTTACTATAGTGATTGATCGATTATCATAATGCTAAACTTAATCGATTAGCCATATTCAAAAACTCAACTAAAATATTGGGCTAACAATCTATAGTATTACTGATGAAAAGTATAAAGTATGTAAATACAGTAAATCAATTAGCCAAGATATACTTGTCTGGAGTTCGTCCCAGCTGCTGAGTTTGGGTGTAGCCAAGTCTAACCGCGAACAAATGAACTATGATCCATAAAAAATCTACCGAACCCCATAAACAAGCAACCATAAGTCACAACATATTTAGACATTTGGGCAATTTCTAACTAGGGAAGTTGCATTGGTTTAGGTTGCCTATCACCTAGGTCATCTAAGATATTTATTGGCTATAACACCTAGGTCCAAGTTGATCTAATCGCTATAATCCATATTTATTTATTTATAATTGAACTTACAAGTTTTATAATTAATTTATCAAGTTTGCATCTCGTAGTTTGTGCTACGAAACCTACGACACACAAATAGAGACAAGATGGTTAACCGCAATGTTAACAATCTTTATCTCGGCGATCTTTATGGTTACTTTATCATTTCTAATGATACAAGATCACTGGAATCGATGGATCTCAATTTTGCCGTACGGATTTCAAAATACAAATACGATACAAATTAATTATATAAACAAAGGTGGTATAATTTGATCTATCAAATGATATCAAGATGCTATGAAACTTGGTATTCTAAGGTATAAAAAAAAAAGTCTCTACAGTCACAATGGATTTGATGGATTGAAAGATCCAACGATTGGATCTTCCAAAATGTCTAAAATATGGAATTTGGACAGCAGGACAAGTCTGGGGTCGCACACAGTGCACGGTTGGAATTTGGAATTCAAACACATACATAAAAGATAAGATAGAGAGAAGGAGAAACCTAAAAATAGAACGAGAAACGAAGATCGTAGTGCAAAGCTATGCCTCCTAGAAAATGGGTTCGCTTCTAGACATACATGGACACAAAGAACTAATATGATCGATTTTGATCGATCAAACCTCTTCGTTGTCGCGCCAAAGTTATGTCTAAGAGGAATATTCCACGAGCACAACATCAAAGACGGATCGCAAAACTGACCGTTGGATGGGTCGTGGCGAGCCTCCAAAGTTTTAGCTACTAAAAGCTTCATATTTTCTTGGACACAGGGACTCCTATTGGGGTGCACAAGACTCGGAAAGAATAGGGGAGGATTTAGGATGGAAGAAAACAGAAAGAGGGACAAGTTGGCGGTGGATTCGTCGAAATCAAAGGTTTGGAAGGCCTCGGATATGCTTCAGTTTAATATAAAGAGGGGGCAAATTCGGGTGGTGGGTTCTACAAATCGTCCCTCCCATGGAGGAATTAGGAAATATAAAAAAAGTTTGTGGGCTGGGCGGGCCGGCCCGAATGGCAGATCAAAAAAATAACCAGAAAATAACAAAAAAAAGGGATTAACAATGGGTTAGTTGCGCTCCCTATGTTTGTATATAGGGTTTATAGGGTTTGGTTTAACGAATTTCCGGAAAATTTTACCTCTTTATCCTTCTCTTTAATGTCCACAGTCAACAGAGAGAGGAAAGAGGTGCCTCTGGTGTTTGCTCCACACCCAAAGCCAGCAAAACTGAAAAGGCTTAGATTCCTTCTTGAAAGCTCGACTTTCAAAAGGGGGTCTCCGGAAGTGACAACGACGGTTGCGGTCTCCGGTGATGGTGGAAGATCCCAGTGTTGGCGGCTCTTCACCGGCTTCGCTTGGTGGTCCAATAGCGAGATGAATTACACTAATGGTGGTCATGGAGGATGGAAAGGCCGTGGCACTGATGGAAAGAAAGAGACAGAGATTCGTATGCATGATCATACGAAAATTATAGCATGGTCATAGAGGAAAATCCCAAAGACAATAGAGGAAAAAAAAACAATAGTAGAATTGTAGATCTCGAGATGTCGCCAAGTAAAAAATCAAAATCTAGTCAAAGAGGAAAAAAACAACAATAGATATAGATCAACATAGGAAAAATAATTAACTAAGATTCTTTCTAAAATTTGAATTAACCAACAATTTCTTTCTACATCAACCCATAATCCTTCGTAAAAGGCCCAACATGCCAGATCCAATAGATCTGTACTTGAAAATTTCCTACGAATCGAAATCAAATTCCAAAAATTTGCCTTAAAAATTGTAATAAAATGAGTTAGATCTTATGGACCACGGAAAGAGTGATCATAGGAAACGACATTTCTTACTTGACTTCACCGCAAATCCCCTCCGAGGATTTTCCACTTCGTCACCACTTCACCGAAAATCACTCAAAGAAATTCGTGTCAAAATGATGAAATGGGAGGACATGATTTGTTGCTCGTCACTTCATCCAACTTTCCGTAATCTCCAAAACTCATCCAAACTAGTAATTTTAACCCACTTTAACGTCGGAATTTGCAAACCAAGTGAACATGTTATTTTCAAAAGACTTCGTTTTAATTTACTCAGTAGTTCGAAGCTTGGAAGACAAACCAGTATCAGCAGCTGAAGAGGATCCTTTTATGTTGTTGCCAGCGCTTTTCGCTTTTCGGGCAGGCTAATGGTCCGGCTTCTTCAATTAGGGCATTAAGTTATCTATTTTAGAACAATTTTCTTTTCATAATATCTTCTGAATATCAGAACATCAAAACAACACTAATAACAGAATTTATCAAGCACAACAGCAGCAAAGAAAAACAAAAGTGTCACCAAGGACTTGATGACTCGCACAGGTAGATAATTTCGAAAATTTTCCAAATTGTTCATTGTTCTGAGAATAGGGAAAACTGGAAACCACATCATTTCAGAACACACCTCAAATCGTGCCAGACTAGTGGAAAAAACCCCACTCAATTGACATCCAAAAAAGTGGATATAATACTTCATTCAGCTCCGAAAATTTTAATAATTCAGCAAATGCATAAGAATCTAATGCCTGCCAAACAACTGCAAGTGGTAATAGAGTTTCCCATTGTGCGGCCCAACGCTCAACAATGATGATTCGATGGCGCATAGTTTAGCAACTTAATACATGTATCAACAACATAAAACATAGTTGTATATCAAACGCTAACAAGTGCTGCTTTTAAAAAATTAAAGAATGTACTGCTCTTTAAGTTTGGACACTACAGTTACTTTGATCTAAGAAAGTAGAAAAAACAAAGGCTACCTAGCCTACAAAACAATAAAGAGGCCACTGGAAGGGCCGAACTCTGACATGTTATATCAAAGCTATATAATTACTCTGATCAAAAGACTAATTATAAACCAATACAAAGGAGCAGGCATCCAACAAACTGAACCATAAATGTCATTTGATGATTGCATAACTCCAGTTATGCCCCTCCAGCACCAACCGGGACTGGTCCATTCGGTACGAAATCACGACCCCTTCCTCGGTTTTGACCCCTACCACGGCCACGACCACGGCCACGACCTGCAGTTAGATAATCAAATAGGTTCAAGCTATTATTACCACCAACCATTTCTTGGCATAAAGGGAAGTAATCGCTGACACCAAGATACCATGGAAAGCGTATATTGGTATAATAATTCACCGACTTCCCACTGAGACCGACAGTCAGATAGTCGACCAATACGTCTCAAGGATTAAATGAAATCCTATTCGGTTAACACACCTCTGCCTTGACCAGGGTTGGGGGCATCATAACCATTATAGCCGCCACCATTGTAAGAACCACTATTATCTTGCTGGTATTCATTCCAGCCACCATAGCCTCCAATTCCTCGACCTCGGAAACCACGGCCTCTACCTCGGGCTCGGCCACCACGTCCACCATATCCACGACCCCTGTTGTCCCATCCTCCATCACCATAATCACCTGTCACATTTCAATTTTAAAGAACTCGTTATTTAATTTGTTTTTTGTAGAACTCGTAAAATATTACAGTACCACTAGTTATTGCATCAAAGAAATGGAAGCTGATCCGATTAGATAAAAGGTGGCAAAAACAAGACAAACCTCTACCCCTTCCTCCTCTACCACGACCACCACGGCCTCTGCCTCGACCACCAGGAGAGCCCTCTAAATTTTGAAGACAAGTAATAAATAAACACAAACGATTGAGCAATAATAGAATGGACAAACAGAAAAAGTAAAAAATCGATATCTACCTGCTTCATGGTCAAATTCAACCATTGGCTTCACCTGATCGTTGGGTAAAGGAGGCTGGTACCTGTCATAAAGAATGAAAAAATAGCCATATAATCTTTCCATACTTGAGCCTCAAATTATCTTCATAGTACTGTATGAAAAGAAGTATGACTCGTTTGACAATCAAAATCTAACAACGAAGTAAGAAAAATGTATGTAAAGCAAAATATATGAATAGATAGGGTAACCAAATTGGCCATGCATCTGTTTATTTTTTTTCTCTTCAAATTTAGCATGTCATTCCGTATACAATGAATCACGAGAAAAGGAGGCATGTATCGAGAATTTAAAAATGCCGGGACTCCTTGGTCAAATAACTTATTGAAACAAATATCCTTGTCATCAAACAACTACTTTCGAACATATAATTACATTTCCAAAATGAGGGCACAACAAAAGAGCATCTTTCAGATCCCAATAACTTGCACTTATTGTAAATATATTCTCTATAGCATACTTGAGCAGAAGCAAAAGATATGGAAATTAGTATCTGAAATTAATTGGAAGATGGACAAGACAATTAGGATTGAAATGTTCTCTTAAAATAATCACAAGGCAAGTGTAAAAGTAGTAGTGTTCTAAAAATCGGGCTAGGCTTGCCTAGGCGGCGCTACGCGGCAGCCCGCCGCACCGAAAATCCCCAATTCTGCCCTCTTAGGCGCATGTTCGGGCCTAGGTTCGGTCTAGGCAGACCTATTCGTCCAATTCGGCCATGTTCGGTCAAGGCGGAAAATTTTCAAAATTCAAATTTTAAATATTTGAAATTTCATATTTGAAATTGCAAAAAATATTCAAAAAAAGTTCAAATTTCAAAAAAAATTCAAAAAGTTTAAAAGAAATGCAATAAAAAATCAAAAAATTCAGGAAAAAATCCAAATTTAAAAAATTCAAATTTTTAAAAAAAAAATTAAACTGAAAACTCAAATTTTCAAAAAAAAAATCTTGTGCAGACGCGTAGGCACTAGGCGGCCCTTTGGCGCACCGAATCCGCCTAGCGCAATTTATAACATTGAAAAGTACAGACATTGTGAGCAAGGACAGAACAGACTGAAAAACAAAAAAGGATCAGCTAGGTAGTTAGGAGGCGGCAGCACTTGACTAAATTAGAAAATTCCAAGCTTTTAACAATTTTTAAAATCAATTTATGTATTGATAGTAATGTTTTAATCCTCAAAAAGCAATTTATAAAATGATTATGATACGAGAAACTTTAAATACCAAACTATCGCTAAGGTATGTTGTTAGGAGGCGGCAGCACTTCCACTAAATTAGAAAATTCCTAGCTTTTGACAATTTTTAAAATCAATTTAGGAATTGATACCAATGTATTAATCCTCAATAAGCAATTTATTAAAGATTATGATATGAGAAACTTTAAATACCAAACTATCGCAATAATGCAAATAAAAACCTGAACTTTGTTTATCAGCAACTTGCTACCCTGAACTTTTGCAACTTAATACCTGAAACTACCACCTATTGCAAATGGGGATGCCAAAAGACAATTTTGTTTGGGCTAGTGGGAAGGGGACTGCCGACATCGGCAGATTTTAGGAGAGATGGGGGTTAACAGAGAAGAAGTTGGAGATTTGTAAAAAAATTTGAGCGGAAAAATTGTCCAGAAGATTACAGTTGACAGCGAGTGTGAGAGGGTCAAGTAACAGAGGATAGCAAGTTGCAATAGTTTTGGAAGTTCCGGGTAACAAATTGCTAACATACAACATTCAGGTATTTAGTTGCAAATGTGTCAATAGCTCATACTATTTAGTTGCAAGTTAGCCTATACCCAAGCATACTGAACAGGTAGGTCTTTTATGGATGTGTGGGTGTCTGATGAATCATCTCTATTTTCTAACACATGAATGGGGGAGGAATTAGAATGTATATTAACAAAATCATGTCACAATTGATATGCATATCCAATTACAACTCAGTAAACATATTGGACCCGATCAAAATCTGCTGATTCAATCTTTTGAAATGGATAATTTCTTTTGTACATAAAAATGAGTGGTAATTAACCCACGAATGATGGAGGGTTTCCCTCGGTCAGTGTTACATTTACCAAAATCGTTGCTCTATACAACACAGGCTCACCAAACACTAATAAAGATAGAGAAACTACAAAGCTAAACATTCAACACTAAGTTGGAGGGTTTCTCTGTTTTCAGATTTTTCTTGCTTGACCACTTAGGTTAAAAACTACACAGATGTGTCTTAGATAAAAAAAACAGGTGAATAATCTAACTGTAAATTGTACTAAAGATACGTCCTGTTTGGTAGATCTGGCTTTGCATCTCTTCGCTTTCATATTTATGTAGCTTGACAGATTTAATTTCAGAACAATCTTCAGTAGGTCTACATTGCACGTCTCTTTTTCAGGTTCTTGCAGCTTGACATGTTTAAATTCAGTTAATTGTATAGGCAAAAGGGTGAGAAAAGCATTTGTAACAGAAGCTATTCATTATCTGTAGTTTTTCACCTGCACTAGATAATTCCACTATTCTAAAAAAAAACTAAGATTAATGTGTAGTACACAGTTGCCAACAGTAAGAACATAGCTTTCAGCTTCTGAATTTCATAACAAAAAGCTCATAATTGAAATCAAAGGCCAAAAACAAATAGAAAATAATAAAGTACAACTAAAAAGTACATAATGAACTTATATTAAGAAAATAATTAACAAAGAAAAAACAATACAAGGAGATGACTACAATGACCGCAATGCAATCAAAGAATTCTGATGGAAGTGTAACATAACCATCATAAAAAAAAAGGTATTCTACAGACATCCACATGATTTTGAACAGAATAAAATCCGGTACATTCAATACTAACCCAACAGAGGATGTATCCAGCTCTGTCTTGGAAAGAGTAATTGTTATCATCGACACATGCCTGGTAGTTTCAAGCCTATACAAAAAATCATAATCAGACCAAAAATTAAATGAGCTATTGAAGTGGATAAAGCATTCAGCTAAGTATCTGCAATATATATTTCTAAGACAAGTCACTCTGACATGAAGCCTTCCATTATAAAATAAAATATACTCTTACGGAAGCAAGCCTTCCTCTAAAGGCTCCCATGTATCAGTTATATCTGTAGATCCAATTGCAGTATTCTGATGAAGACCAACAATTCTTCTCTGCATAAGTTCATTATAAGAAACAACAAGAAATGAGAGCATGTATCAAAAAAATTCAATCTTTCGAACTATAAAAGAAATGAGTAATACATCAATTTCAGCAGATCCACAAAAGCACTAAAGCGAAACACAAGTACCTTTATGAGTTCCACAATCATGACTGTTTTGTTGATAGCTCTTCCCATTGCCTTGAAAATTATCTCATTCGAACCTTTTTCCTATAACATAAATCACAATTCATCAGTTTTAAGAGGTAATTAATTTACTAACAGATATCCTTCCATCAAAACAGTTACAGGAAAGATTGATGAAACATAAAGTACTAGCTGATAAAGAAAACAACAAAGCTCACAGGTAACAAATAAATTGTAAACAATATCATGAATTCAACGCCGCAGTCCTAATGATGCTCTAAAAGAAGGCCTTAGCAGCTTAGCAGCTACCCGGATAGGGTGTCCAGTTAGGAGCTATTGCCTAATGTCTTGACAGCCAAATCCAAGCTACTGACTACGTTAAGCAATTAACGAATAAAACGAAAGAGAGTTAATACAGGTTCAAGGGGGCTTAAGCTGCTGCAAACTGGTTTTGGGAACCTAACACAGGACTACAGACAGTTATATATATAGTAAGTTCTTTGAGAGAGAGAAAGTAGCAAAAAAGGAGGCCTAAGTAGTCAGTGAAACTAAATGGAAGGCCTATGATTATTTATATAGGAGGTTAGAAACTAAGGAGGGAGGAAAGAATATTTATTGGCTTGCTAAGAGTAGGGAAAGGAGGAGCAGAGACTTGGGTAAAACCGTAATATTAGGTGTTATTGCCTAACGTCTAGACAGCCAACTCCGAGCAACCGACTACATTAAGAGACTAACAACTAAAATGAAAAGAGAGTTAATACAGGTTCGAGAGGGCTTAAGCTGCTGCAAACTGGTTTTTCACACACAAAAAAATATATGAAGTTATATATTAAGTTATATATATATATATATATATATATATATATATATATATATACTCTAATCTGTTGTTTCCTGAACCATATTCTTCAAATTCTTGGCAGCAAAAAATTTGCTGGCATCAGAATTATGCACTAGTACCTTGTACTTATGAGGTGTCCACCAGACATTTTAGGAAGAGCAACTTGACATGAAGCATTTAAGGAAATGTTTTGGTGGCAGATGGAGAGAACTATTTTCGACTTGTAAGTACAGGGTACTAGTGCATCGCCAGAAGAAAAGGCTACGCAAAAATAGTCAAAAGCATCGCGTGAAGTACACAGCACAGGGAAGCACAGGGAAACATACGGTCGGAACATCTTGTGCTTGAGAAAGGGCTTGGACTAGTGAATTCATGTGGAATACCAAGACCATTAGATTATGAGCTAGGAAGTACGGACACTCCAGTGCCATGTACATATCGGACACGTCACAGGAAGTTTGTGTGTGCATCTGCATCCCAACTCAATATGTGTATCATGTTGCTTTGCATTTGTAGCCATTCAGAACAGATTGCTAGGGTGTCCAGTAATAGGAGTATATAATGGAAGGAAATGGTTTTTGGGTCACCGATTATATATTATCTTCACCGACTAAACGTTATATAGGATTGAGCAATCACATTATCTGGATAGCAGCAGAAAAAGGCAAAGCCAGGCAGTCAACAAAAAGGATGCTTTTATGAATTAAAAAAATCAAAGAAGTAGGGAGGAATTCCAAACTGTCAAAGGGTTCCACACCCACTCACATCGCGAGCAAATACCTAGATAAATGTCCCAAATTAAGGCAACAACAACAACAACAACAACAACAACAATAATAATAATAATAATAATAATAATAATAATAATAAAAGAACACATTAAGCAATACATAAAAAACTATCATTAAAGAAAATTAAGAGATACAAATCAAGGTAGTCAAAGGCTCAAGGCGCACTCGAGGCGCAAAGGGTCCAAATCGCCAGAGGCGCAAGACGCACGCCCAGGCTACGCGAGACGCAAAAATTATATATATATATATATATATATATATATATATATATATATATATATATATATATATATAGGATCCGGATCAAGAACCCAGCTTATAAAGCCCCCAAAATGCTTCGTCACTGTGGTCCGTTGGATGGTGATTTAAGTCATCTAATCTTGACCGTTGATCAAAACAGCGGTCAAGATTAGATGACTTAAAGACGATCCAACGGCTATAAATGACGAAGCTTTTTGGAGGCTTTATAAGTGGGACTCTTGATCCGTATATATATATATATATATATATATATATATATATATATATATTCACATCGAATTTCTACATTGATAAACATGTGTGCTTCAAATTCTCCCATGTCTAGGTTGCAATCACTTTGAATTGAGTGAGAGAGAAAACAGTAAAAAAAAGTACAATAGTTCAAAAAATAATCTAAAAACAGTACAGCAGTTCAAAAAATAGTCTAAACATGTTATTTTTTTCACAAGATTTCAAGGCGCGCCTTAGCTATTCCAATGCGCTCGGAAAAGGCGCGCATTAGGTGTGTCTTAAGAATTGCGCCCCACCTGGAGTGCCCTGAGGCACTGCCCTGCGCCAAGGAGCACCTTTAACTACACTAATACAAATATCGAAATAGCATACCAAAAGTCAAAACTAAAATAGAAAAAACATATAAACTAATTAGACCAACTAAACCTCAGCTATATCCAAACTTGTAAACTTTAAGTAAAAGTGGTTAGTACATTACAATTGACAAGTTGCTCAAGTTTACTGTCCAGTAATGCAACAAATGCCTGATTGTTTATATTTGGATACAGGAAAAAAAACTACCTTCTCTACAATCTCGGTGACATATAATGCTTAGAACATACTCTATGCTTGAAATTACAAAAAAAAGGATGATCATGGTTGAGTGCTCATAGAACATATAGACCATATGCTAGGGTGATGAAAATTTTCAGCAGATTCAACCTAGACGGCTCAGCTTGGTAACTGACAGAAGCAAGTTTCACTAATGATTGACAAAGTTTTTAACCCGTCAACCTGATAATGATATCAGCCCTAAAAAAAGAACACATTAAGGAATACATTAAAAAATATATCATTAATGAAAATTAAGAGAGACAAATATCGAAATAGCATACCAAAAGTCAAAACTAAAATAGAAAAAACATATAAACTAATTAGACCAACTAAACCTCAGCTATATCCAAACTTGTAAACTTTAAGTAAAAGTGGTTAATACATTACAATTGACAAGTTGCTCAAGTTTACTGTCCAGTAATGCAACAAATGCTTGATTGTTTTTATTTGGATACAGAAAAAAAAAACTACCTTCTCTACAATCTCGGTGACATATAATGCTTAGAACATACTCTATGCTTGAAATTACAAAAAAAAGGATGATCATGGTTGAGAGCTCATAGAACATATAGACTATACGCTAGGGTGATGAAAATTTTCAGCAGATTCGACCTAGACAGCTCAGCTTGGTAACTGACAGAAGCAAGCTTCACTAATGATTGACAAAGTTTTTAACCCGTCAACCTGATAATGATATCAGCCCTCCATGTTGGAGGGTGCCCAACTTCCTAACCAAGGTAGCCATGAGCAAGAGGCAACTCCTAGAAGGTCAGTTGTCTTTCTTTTAATCGTGCAGTTTAAGCTTGAGCAACCTAGGAGCAGACGAAGTCAAACCAGCTAGAAAGGAGTTTAGAAGAACAGGTAAGATGATAGGATTTTACGTAGAAAATTGCATTCAAGTCATGATAGATGAAGCTAAAGATCAAAATCTCTAGACAAGCTGAATTATGTATCTATAATAAAGAAATCCATGTAAAACAGGAGCAGAAGGTTCTAACACCTCCGACCCACGTACAACAGGATCAGCAAGTTCTACCACCTTAAACACGATACGGGTTCTAACATGTTAACCCTCCATGTTTTAATTTCCATTAGGCGAGTGTTGTCGATGGTGCATCATTGCCTGGCGTACTAAGGCACCTTTGCATGAAGGGAGGCACACGCCTCAGTCGCACTATGGCATGAGGTTTATGACACATTGAGGAGCCACATCGTGAAACCTAAAATGAACTTTAGGTTTTACTTTGTTTTGGCTCAATCATGAACCCATACCATGCACCCTACTCTAACCTACTACACCATTAGCACGCTTTAACTTTCTACTTTCATAATTTTATCTTTATACCCTCTTCCATCTCTCGACCCTCTTTGAATTCTTCAGTAATCATTATTGCCCCTCTCGATTGCTAATAACTTATTGTCAGTCAAAGGATTCAAGTTATTTTTGACCCTCTTTTAATTTGCAAGTTATATTTTTTTTTCCTGGTCCTCTCTTTTTTATAACTTCAATTTATTCGACGGTCGATGATTTTCATGAATCGGCAAAATTATCTTACCAAAATCTAGTTACCTTTCTCAAGTGTACTATTTTATTTTGTAACTTATTTCTTGTAAATTATTTTATACTTTTTCCTCTCTTAATGCATCAAACAATTCATCGTTAGACTAACATTTATCTACCTTCATGGAATACCTGTCATTGTTGGGTCCAACAGCCACTCAAGTGATATTTTTAAATTTTTACAATTCTCTAAATCATCTACACTAAATGATTTATTAGGATATTGCAATAACTTTTATTGTGTTTTTTAAGAGTTCTAAATAAATAAATAAAAATTGCACCTCATTTCAATGAGCCACGCGACATGTGCCATGTGCCTCGAGCGCAATGTGTACCTTCCACCTCGCTATGCGCCTTGCGCTGTGATCCATTTTTTTTTCAATTCGATGTATTTTATAAGATTATCCAATACCATATTGCTCCACTAGTTATGCTTCTGTCTACATTATCTCTAGTGCTTTCGTCTACTCTTAGGCACACACATGGTTGTAGATTTCCTAATCATTCAAATAATACTCCCTCATCTTATCTTCAATTAGATCCAACACTAAATTCCACAACACCGACTCTTTTCTCTCTTTTTTTCCATCTCAACAATCACAGTAATCTTGAACCAACAACCCTTTTATTCTCACAAACTTGACTAACAATAGAGGCAACCAAGTCAAGTGTAAGTGTAATTAAATTTGACAATAATGTAATGTAATGTAATGTAATGTAATTTATACCTGGATGAGGTTGGTGGCGTAGGTGATGTAGCTGCGCATCCTCCCCTGGGTCGTGATGCGAATCTCATTCTCGTTTATCTGCGTCTCCTCCCTAGGCTTATCCACTCTCTGGTACCGATCCATAACTCCTCCTCACTCTCTGTAACCCCACCAAACAATAATACAAATGTCTTATTTACTCAACTCAAAACTGCCTAAAATACATACAAATACAATACAATAGTGAATAGTGTAAGCAAAAAACCATATACAAACCATAAAAAGTAACACCAAAATTAGAAAAAATACTTGTTATTTTTTTATTATTTTTTGGGTCGGGGGCTAATAAGAAGAAGAAGAAGAAGAGGAGAACTCACAGTTTCTACGGCTGATTTTGTTCTATTTTCCGCCGAAGAAAAAGCTCTTAACCAGCAACTGCCCCTCTCTATATAAACCCGCCCGGGCAGGGACGGGCAGGAGAGAATCGGTCCCTGGCTACTTCCCCCGTTAGGGTTTGTTTCCCCTACCGCTTTTACGGATTTGCCCCCCTCCAATCCAAATCTTCACTGCCGATCTGACTGACGGCTCAGATTTTGTTTGGATCACCGCCTCAACTTTAGTCTAGCCACACAAAGATAAGATTCGGTTGGGCTGGGCTGGGCTGGGCTTGGCTTGTTGGAAGGCCATTTAGCATTAGAAATTTGCTGAAAGTTGGAGCTTCACATAAATTAATTCATGCTAACCCGATGGAAAGGACATATAAAAAAATATATAAATTAATTCTCGACTCGATGCATGCATATTGAGCTCGTATTATATATATGCGATTATTTTATATATGTTTAGGCTAGTATAGTAAATGAAATCAAAATCAAGATGAGTTATTATTTTAGGTACTTACATACCACATGGTACATAACAAGTTTTACAGCTATAAATTAATTGTATAGAGAGTGCATTGGTGTGTTATACAACCATACTACCCCCTTGGAATTTTTTTTACCTAAAGTTGAGATTTCTCTCTCTCTCTCTCTCTCTCTCTCTCTCTCATGACAAGACGATTACAACAATGTTGTTTTTTCATGTTCTAATTATTATATTTCATGTGACATGCATAAAACCTATTTTCATGTACATTTGGTTCAATACTTGCAGTCTCATGTAACAAGTAATTAATTTTGTTATATTGGACTTGGGACCAATTCATATAGGGGATGTTTGGTTGGGGTGAATTTGGGTTGAATTTGTTTGAAATCCGAATTTGGGGTATATTTTGTCAATTACACTGTTTGGTTGCAGCTTGATTTGTATTGGAGGAAGTCTTCGGGAACGCGCTGCAGTTCATGTCCCCTAGAGTATTCCCTTCTCCCATATCCACTTCTAACTAGCAGATGTGGGAAGAAAAAAAAAAGAGGAAGTAGTAGAGGAAGACGATAAGCTCGACCTCCCCCCCCCCCCTCTGCTGCACCCTGCGTGCCCATAGCCGGTGGCGACGTAGCAGGTTTCCAAAACCTCACCCAAAAAAAGGTGGAAGGTTGTGGCTTCGAGGATGACAGTGGTGACGTAGATGGTGGCAGATGCTTCGAGGATGACAGATGACGGTTGTCCGGAACCTTACCTGTCATGCCCGTATCCGGTGGCGATGTACCCAACGGCATCGCCGAGGATGACGACGAAGGAGAAGAAGGTTGTTACTTCGAGGGTCTGAAACCTCATCCCTAGCGAGCTTGACCTCTCCCCCCTCCGCTGCACCCATCGCGTCTGGTCTGAAAACTCACCCACGTAGCCTCCCACATCTCGACCGGCCTGATCCTGCCTGAGCTCGCGCTCCTCCGCAACCAAAAATCCTTGGCGCCCGAGTTTGACCTCTCCTCGACGTCGACAATGATGAGATTGGTACGGTGGCGGAGAAGTTTGGGCAGCGGCATATGAGGTCATCCTTTTCCTCGATGTTGTCATCGTCGTCACCGCCGCAGAGAATGGCAAAGGAGACAGTGATGGAGAGGTTGGGGCGGAGATGAATGAATCAAAATTTTGAGAATCCAAAATCTAAGTTTACCAAACATGGTTTTTGAGAATCCAAATTATGGATTCCATTTCTAATTCCATAATTTGGGTTTGCAATTCCGATCGAAATTCACTTCCAACATTCCAAACAGTCCCATACGGGAAGATGTATTGTCAATATGTCAAATGCACTAAAGTTTAAGTCATGTCCTTTTTGTTCGTTAATATTGATTGGACAAGTAGTATTTGTGTTCTTGATTGAGAAATAGATTATGTTTTACATAATTTTTGTGAGACTTTGGAAATAACACATTTTTTTCTTTCCCTTATTTTTAAGGCAAAATTTACTTATGTGTAGAAAGAAATTCTTAGTTTTGCATAGTATACATAATTATTGGTTTATAAGGATAAAATATTATTTGCTATATAATTTTAGTATTTTACAATTTTGGTGCTTGAACTAGATTATTCTGATGCTTGTACCTAAAATTATAAATTCTTACAATGTCATACACTAGGTCGCACAAACACGATACACCAAGAGATGATAAGGACACGGCAACACAACACCTATTTGGATGTAGATCCATATCCGATTGACAACTTTAAATTAAAAGAAAGAATATGATCTCACATTTGCTCACCTTCTCATAAAAAAAAAGTTTTATTCTTCCCCAATTTAGGTTTAAAGACCAAGTATAAAGCCAAATAAAATAAATGAAATTAAAAATATTCAATTAATCAAACTCGTTCTCTAGCTTTTTATTTGAGTCACATGATTTTTCAACAGTTGTATTTGTAAATTCAATATATATATATATATATATATATATATATATATATATATATATATATATATATATATATATATATATATGTTTGGATGTCAAACTTCAAATTTTAAAGAACAAAAGAATTTGCATCCAATTCTAAAAGGACAAAACTTATAATTGTACCTAAAACTTATAAACAAAATATACTTATAATTTGATGATTTTCTAGAATTTTGGGTAGATCTCCATCTCCGAGCCTGATTAGGTTTGTCACTAAGAGTAGGATATTCGAACTATTCCTAAGTTTAGATAGTAAACACTTTTACTAGTATTAACAAATTTGAAGTTCATTATTAATTTAGATTTACAAAAACATATAATATTTATTAACAAATACATAACTAAATTTTGATAAACTTTTTCTATAACATTTTCTTAAGTCTGATAATCATGATATAAATGTACGTATGTCATGACAGAAATAGATGAGGAGGAAAATGGACATTGATTTTTTAAAAGAAAAAACAAATAAGTTAAGGGAAAAATCACAAGGTATAGAGGAAAAATGATCAACTTCTTGATCCATAAGAAACACTTTGTCGATATTGTTTCTCTCTCTTGTCGACCTATGAGGAGGTCGTGTATTGGTTGTGGGTTGTTTAACATAATCAGATGTAGGCTGTAAATCTTGTTGAACATCTTCAATTGTTGTTTGATCTCTAAAAAAATCTTATTGAGACTCTTCAAGAAAAACTTTCCTCCTGCAACCCTTTTATAGAATATACTTTTTTTTCCTACGAATATGATATGCCTAGAGACAAAAACCTTTTGTTTCACTAGGCATATAAAAGTAATATCTAAGACTCTCTTTAGGATATCCTGCAAACCTACATCTGTCAGATCTTGCATCTAATTTTCTTCCAACTATCTCTTGACATAGACATGACACCCCCAAATCTTAATATACTTAAGACTTGGTTTCTTATTGTTCCATATCTTATATGGTAATTTTCAGACAGTTATTGATGGAACTCTGTTGATAACATGTGTTCAGCATGCAAGGCATAATCCCAAAATGATAAGGGTAGATTGGTATAGCTCATCATGGATCTAACCATCCAGTTCCTCCTTTTAGATACTCCATTAAGTTGTGTATGTCACGCCCCAGTCCCAAAATACACGGGACCAGGCCACGTGGCAATGGCCAGCTAATACGACTCCGAAGGATTTCCTAATTTAATGGACCCGACGAAGCATACTATGATGTCCTAAAATACTATCAAGTATAATATGCAACAGGTAAATGTCTAATCTCATCCACAAAATTTAAACAAGAAGTGCTAAAATAAATACTAGAAATAAATGCGGAGTCTGAATGTCATAATACAATCCAAATAAGTCTGATAGGAACAAACCCACTACAATACTGAAATAAGAGTACAAAATGACAGATAAGAGTACTAGTCTAGAACATCGGCTAAGTAGATAAGGATGCTCTAGCACTAGGCGGAAGGCCTACTAGTGATCAAGGAAACTCCAAAGGTAATACCTCAAGCTCCTCCTTGGTCGCGTACCTCGTCACCTGTCCGGGCCCCTACACGGTCGGATAGTATACCTCGTCCAAATCTGGAAGGGGAACCAGGTCCTCAGAGGAACGTAACAAGATACAAAAATACATGCCCAATATAAAAAACTGAATAAATAAAGGGGGTGTACTAACCATCTAAGTGAATGCAATATGAGGACAACCTTGGTACGTATGGTTAGGTGTAGGCATAACGTCCAACACTCTGAAGAGCGTGGTATTTGCACATATAATGTCCATCATTCCGAAGAATGAGGTATCTGCATATATATACACGTTCGTAATGCTCCGAAGAACGCGGTATCTGAATAAAGGGAGTCATTGGATCCGTGGCTCCTCTGGATACTACAAATTCTAATGTGTGTATCCCATACGCCTATTAGTTGTCCTCCCCGTCCAATGCAAATATACAAGTCGAATACTCGACGTGCATACCACGTAACTATATTATATGTCTCAAATAACTAGACTAACCTGACTACGCACTAAACCGTGATGCATGTCACACGCACAGATAGCTACTAGGGTATGCTAACTCGCATCCCAATATGAGTTTGTCATCGTGATGAGTGTAAAAAGTGTCAGGGTCTTGGAAGATATCAGAATATCTTCACAACAGTAGGTGAGTCTGCTAGTGACTAAGTCAATACACTACACATCGATCCAATCGTCGACTGCACCCAAGTCATTCTCGGACGTGCACAGTTATATGTAATATTTGCAACAACGTCTCAAACAACATTTAATAACTTGAATTAAATAGTAAATAAGAGAAGGTATACTTGCCTGGATTCTCAAGCTGCGAATACCAAAATCCTGCTCCCGAAGCCTCGCCCGAACGATCCAACGATCATATATATATATATATATATAATATAATGTAATAACTATCAGTCATTATACTAGTACGCACAGAAATATAACTACACTGCACTTAGAAACTAATGCAAGGTGGGGTCATAATCGGTCAACTAGCAGGGTCGAGTGTTCATGTGTCTAATATGCACAAGTGTCATGGCCCTCTAAACGTACATCCTCAAATATTACAACCAAGATCGACTAAGATTCAAGTAGGCACTAAGTTGCTTTCCAACACAAGTTGGTAGTGTCAACCATCTAGGTCTCCATGTACGAGTACGTCATATCCTCGAATACCGTGCACAACAAGACAGTTAGCTATCAATACGTTACATCTTCAATATCGTATAACACTAAACACGTGTCCTAGCTAGTAGGTTAGGGTGCACAATTATAATTTAGTCTAAGCACCTAGGTACTACACAAATATGCGTTATACTAACAACCTAATTCTATGAAGTATGCTAACTACTATTCCAACACATGCATATATATATACACTAGGTAATAGGGTTCACTAACAACATTGGTCCATGTAACACAACAACAAGAAGGAGGAGGAGTGAAAATGCAAACCTAGGGTTAGCTCTTAAACGGGGAGGGGTGCTCGTTCCGCTGCTCGAGGGTGGCCGATCTCCGATGGGTGGAGGTGCTCCGGCGAACTGCACAGTAGCAGTAGCAGCAATAATGGCAGCAGCAACGAGGTGGTGGTGACGAGGTGACGGTGGTGGCAGGATGGCTGTGGTCGGGGTGATGGTGAGGCTGATGGTGGCGGTGGCTGTGGTGATCGGAGATGGTGATGGCCGGGGTGATGATGGCTATAGTGGTGGTGGGATAGTCGTGGAGAGGGAGGAGAAAGGTGGTGGTGGTTGTGGTGACTGTGGAGGAGGAAGGAGGTGACGAGGGAGAGACGGTAGTGGTTGTTGTGGTGGTCGGGAAGAGGTTGTCGTGGTGATGATGGTCGAAGGAGAGAGAGGAGGTCGGTGGTCGAGCTGTTTGGATGGGGTGATGATGGCTACTGTGGCACTCTCATAGAGGAGGAGGTGGTGGCGGTTAGCTATGGTGGTGCTATCGAGGGTGGCGGTGTTGGCGGTGGTGGTGGTCGGAGAAGACGGTGGTTGTGGGGATGATGGTGATGGTCGGGGTGTGTGGTCGGGGTGATGATGGCTATGGTGGCACTGTCGTAGAGGAGGAAAGTGGCGGGTGCTGTGGTGGTCGGGATAGCTGTCGAGGGTGGCGGTGTTGGCGGTGGTGGTGGTCGGAGAAGACGGTGGTCGTGGTGTTGATGGTAGAAGATGGAAGGAGGTCGGCAGGAGGAAGAAGAATGAGAAGGAGTTCGGTTTTTAGGGTTTGGTTTGGTTATGTGATGGCTGAAATTGGAGAGAGGGAGGAGGTGTTTATATAGGAGAGAGAGAGAAGGAGGGCATGGGGATTAAGGACGGCCACAAGGCTTTTTCTAGGGATGGGGGGAGATTTTTCATGAAGAAATGGGTGGCTAAAATGTGCTAAATTTTGAATGGAGGGTGTGGATGAGGTAGGTGAAAAGGTGGTGTGTTGTACACACAAAATGGGGGGGAGGGACATAATGTGACCGGTCAAACAATAGAGGGTGTGGGTTTCTTCATGGTTTAGCTCCAATGGAGGGTGGACACCTAATAGCTTATTTGCACAAAGCCCTTAACAATTTAAAAATTGCACAAATAATGAAGATTGGGATTGGACGAGAAAAAATACCATGTTTGGTGTGATACAGTAGATTAAAATGGTGTGTGATATTTAGTATGAACCTTGAGGGTGTGAGTGGGGGTTTGGGTTGGTATTGGGTCTAGTTTTGGGTTAGGTTGAGTCATTACACCAATTTAATTAAAATTAGTGTCAATGGTGTTCTTTAATTAATTGGAAGTACATAGGATTAAAATTGGGTGAGACACAAGTATCATGGACGTAGTAGACTCAGAATAGATTATTGTCATAAATTGGGTTGCACAAAATCGGTCGAGGTTGTACCTCCAATTTCGATTGGAACGGACAAAGATGCAAAGTTAGATTTATTTGAATTTAAAAATAAATATTTGTAACGAATATTGTGCGACTAAAATGAAGCACAAGAGAGGGTATTTATGAGTTACTGTAGAAGCATAAAAAATACGCTGCAGAGTCATACGCAGTATTTCAGTGCTGTGTGGCGTAAGACATGACTTCAGAGCCATTGGCGTACAACAGAGCTTCATCGCTAGTACAACGTAAAATATAGCTCCAGAACAACCCGCGTAATACAGTATTTCCAGACTGCTTCGGCGTAAAACCTACTCGCTTTTAATGCGGTGGGAAGTTGTACGGGGAACTCTTCGTATTCCTCGAATGAACCTGTCAGATCATGCAATGAACCTGACTCCTGACAAAGAGTACTGCACAACTATCCAGACAACGGTTGTAATGATGATTCGGCACAGCGACCCAGACCGTCATTTAGTGACATTTTCTTGATACAAATTGCTTTTATGCACTCAAGGGGATACGCTGCCTAGTTTTATACAGGCAGATGCGAGCTTTTACGCTCAGCAGAAGACGAAACAAACCGCCACGTCAAAAGCTGCTCTTCGTACAGAGCTCGAGGCACGTCTCTGTAGTTAATGCGCGTGATGGGGGCAAATCTCTGCATTTAATGCACGAGATTTGGTTCTATTTTCAAAGACTAGGTGAGCCATAATTATGACTAATACGTCCACATCATCACCTCTGCATATTATGCCATCAGGCTATTTTCAGCTATAGGAGCACACTGTACGCTATCTCCTTGAAATACGCCGACCTGGCTATTTTAACTATAGGAGTACTCCGTATGCTATCTCCTCGGAATATGCCAACTCAAGCTATATTTGTATTGGTGCGTGATAAGGCAATTTGGTCTAGAATACGCTCAAGACCTCAGTCAAGGAAGGAGGATCGACTATCTTTTACGCTAGCTACCTATCCATGCAGCATCAGGCTCCTACGCCTACCTGGCTTCTATGCCAGTTTGACAGCTACTGGGCTTCTACGCCTACCTGGCTTCTACGCCAGTTTGATAACTATTTGGCTTCTACGCCATGGTGACAGTTATTGGCTTCTACGCCAACCTTTTCTACGCGAGGGGCAGTTACCTACGTGGCTTGCATGCCGTGATCTTCGCAGCAGTTATACGCGTCACCTCATAATGAGACACGCATCACACGTGGATTCAGAAGATTATTTATACGTGGGTGGCAGTTATTATAACCGTCGCGTAAAAAGTGCCACACTCTCCATTGTCCGGCTTCTACGCCGACTGGACGGTTACTGTCACAAAACCCTATAAATAGAGACCTTCGTCCACGGAGGTCCAGGGTCGAAGAATTAAGGAGAGAAGTTGTAAAATCAAAGAGAGAAGAGCACAGACAGAGAGTAGTGATCGACAATTTTGGCATCGAGCATCCACTCCCTCTTGCAATCTTTGAAGCTATTCCTTCTTCTACAACACTTCTTCATCATCGTGTGGTCCAAGGGACAAAGTGATCGACCGCAGATCAGACTCCTATAGCAATATTTATCCAGATTAAATTTTGCACTTAACATCCTCGTATAGGATTAATTGTACTTCTTGTTTGTAAACCAAAGAAAGGGTTTCGTATAAACCTAGTTTTCATCTCTTTCGTTTATTATCAAACATAAGATGGCGACTCTGCTGGGGACCTCTTTCTCATCTGACGAGAAAGCAATTGCGCAACACGATGCTATATCAGTAGGATCAATGAAGAAGACCTTGGTCGTCCAATTCGACCAATCCGCCTACGAAGATATGCTTCGAGCAGGGGGTAGCTCTCACTCCCTCTCTGTCCAAGACAACAGAAAACTGCGTAAGGTGTGGATGCCCCGGACACCCCCTACCATTCCTGCCGACTCTCTGGTTTCTCCAACCAACAAGGTTGTAGCTTCGCAACCTTCGCACCCCGTGCGTAAAACTCTGTCTCCCGTCTGTGACGTGGCAGACAAAACTTCTGGCAATGCCTCAGTGCTAGTCCAGAAGTCTATTCCGTGCTCTGCATGTAAAACTCTGTCTCCCGTCTGTTACGTGGCAGACAAAGCTTCTGGTTATGCCTCAGTGCTAGTCCAGAAGTCTACTCCGCGCTCTGCATGTAAAACTCTGTCTCCCGTCTGTAACGTGGCAGACAAAGCTTCTGGTTATGCCTCAGTGCTAATCCAGAAGTCTGCTTCGCGCTCTGCACGTAAAATTCAGTCGCCCGTCTGTGACATGGCAGACAAAATTTCTGATAATGACTCTGCGCCAATTCAGAAATTCCAAACGCACTCCGCACATAAAAATGCATCTTCCCTCCGTGGAAAAGCAGATGTTCCCTGCAATCTACACAAGGGAAAACAAGTGGCAGATTTCTCAACTTCTCGGCCTTTACGCCAGCAAGAGAAGAATCTGCCCGCTCTCCAGATTACGCGAGAAGCTGATGGCCGATTGAGGACTTCCTCAGTTTTACGCCAACCTGAGCAAAATTCTAGACTGCGCCAGGTGAAGCCCCTCAGCGTAAAGAAGGCCCAGTTTGCGGAGAGACACGCTCCTCGGGAATCATCTGCTACTTATATGGCTGAGCTGCTATATACGGGTGGCAGAGGAAAAGTTATGGTTCCCAATATCCGCATGCCAACTGATGTAAACAGAAGGAACAAGCCTTCTTCTTCTTCTTCTTCTTCTTCTGTTAATCCTCCTGACTTGCGTGAATTTCTGATCCAAAAGCACAAAGATAGGGGATCTTCCAATATGTCTATTACGCCCCTTAGGGAGCACTGTTGTAATAGTCATAAAATTGTAGTTAATTATTGCTGTTATGAAGCAAAATGGTCAGTTTTCGACCGATTAAACTACTCTTTATCTTTCCAGGAAGAAGAGCCTACATCTGCATCAGTGAATATAGCTTTACACGTTCCTAGAGGAAGGTCGAATTCAAGACGTCATCCCTCTAGAACTCCAAGCCAAAGGAGATTCGACAAACTCCTTAAGAACATTAAAGCTGGGGTGTTCCGAAACACCCGTTCGAGGTCACGACAACCGGCTTCGTATTCTTCTGATTTCGACACTGGGGGTCGCCAGTTTCCCGAATCAGATGCTGAAAGTATAGAGTCCATCTCTACAGAGACCTATACTAACCCTTCAATGACATCCAGAGAAATGGGAGTCTATGCCATTGAAGATGAACGTGAAGAGGCTTCCCCATCAGGAAGTACTGAGCAACGCATCGCTGTGTTGGAGACATCTCTGAAAGAGATACAGTCCATGATGGAGAATATGCACCAGATGATGCTGACTCAATACACAGCTGCTATAGCTCAAGCATCGTTCCCTCCGACTCAGATACGTGTGAGGGTAGACTTACCACCATCTAATGCGAACCAGGAGCTTGCTCTAAATCAGGAGTCAGCAGCTCCTCCACTTCCTAATTCAGAGAATGTATTGCCTTCTGTTGGATTTACGATACAACCGATCTCTCACCACTCCACGGTCCCTCTACAGGCTGAAGATCCGATGCAGGCAGTGCGGGAATTGAAAGCCCAATTTGATGCCTTAAAGCATAAAGATCAGCTCAAGAAATTGGGAATCAACCAGCCTTACCCAGCTATCTGGGATGAGATCCCTTTCCCTCCTAAATATAAACCACAGACTATGGCTTTGTTTGAGGGAAAGACATCATCGAGCTAGTACATGAACTACTTCAGTATGATGACGGTGTTATTGCAAGAGAATGACGCCCTTCTCACTCGAGTGTTCAAAGGCTGTCTCTCGGGAGTGGCTTATCAGTGGTACCGTAGTCTTGCGGACAACTGCATTACTTCCTTTAAAGATTTCAAGACTTTGTTCTTCGTGCGATTCTACGAAGGAGGGATGAACATGTCTATGTCCTCTCTCATCGAAGTAAAGCAGAAGGAAAAAGAGAACGTTCGCACTTTCATCGAACGTTTTTGTCAAGCCACTTTGCAAATGCCTCCCGGAGTTCCAGACTCGGCATTGGTGGACATTTGCAGGAAGAATCTTCTTCTAGTGATCTCGGTGTTCACAGGACCATATCAGTTCCATGATTGGCCCTCGTTCATCATCTCAGCGGTAGCCGCTGAAGACAACAGTCGAAAGGCGCGTGATAATGGAATTATGATATCTACCTCGATAGAGGCAAGAGGTCATCCTCTAACAGCGACCATCCTCGTGGTTCCAAAGGAAAAGAAGCTCTGGCGATCAATACGTCCAGGAAAAAGACTGCGGCAACCACACAGACGAAACCTAGGACTTCCAGGCCCATTAAATTCTACTCTTTTGACAACGACGATATTCCGAGCATATTCGAGTGTCAGTCAAAAGCGGCAAGATTACCCTCCCTGAGGTAAAGCGGCCTAATGAAGTCGACAGTACCAATAACCCCAAGTACTGCATTTTCCATAGGTACATACATCACCCCACAAAGACGTGTTATGTACTAAAGAGGAAAATCTAGGAGTTGATCGACGCTAAGGCCATCACTCTACGCAATAGGGAGAAGACGGTCACAGCCAACATGATCTCTCTTCAATTTGGTAATCTGCCTCCTCAAGAAGTTTCGTATGGTGTTGTACCTATTTCCCGGACAACGATGAACATCGTTAATCTCCCTCTGGCCAGGGGTCAAAACCATGACCTGGTACCCCTAACTACCTAGCGTGGTGAGATTATGTGGGTTCATCCAGATCTGGTGTCAGAGATCGAGGAAGAGACTCAAGCTGCTAAGGCTAAGTCTAAAAAGAACTCGAAGCGTAAACCATGTCATATGGTTGCGATATCCTCGACATCAGGATAAGAGGTTTTGGCTACTGGAACCCGTTCAGGG
Source organism: Iris macrosiphon (assembly GCA_036927795.1). Classification (NCBI taxonomy): domain Eukaryota; kingdom Viridiplantae; phylum Streptophyta; class Magnoliopsida; order Asparagales; family Iridaceae; genus Iris; species Iris macrosiphon. Next base: position 173,018 of record JAYESA010000205.1, on the reverse strand, counting down.
AAAGCCTACCTCAAGGACTATGGAGGAAGTCAGGAAGATGCATCGGCAGACGCTTCAGCTGCCAAGCCTTCAGAACCGGAACCTGTCATACCAGAGGCCGGTCCTTCTAGACCAACTACGGCGGACAAGGGCAAGCAAAAAGAAGTGCTCTTTGATAAACCTTTGAAGAACATTCAAAACAAAGTTTGGAGAAGCCATATAACTTCGACATCCTGGCCCAGTTGGCTAATACACCAGCCAGATTGTCCATTTTTGAACTACTCAGGCTCTCTAAAGACACTCGTCAAGCCCTGAGTGAAGCATTAATGCAGGCAGATGCATACTTGACCCAGCTCAAGTCCCCTGATGAAGAACCCGTGGCATGTCCTCAGTGCCATAGTGTGATGAAGGTGGTCCCGAATATCACTTTCACCCAAGATGACATGCTATTGAAACATAACAAGCATGACAGACCCCTCTATTATACCGGATACGTCGGTTCCATGAAGGTTGACCGGATTCACATAGATCCGGGATCATCGATCAACATCATCCCTCATAGTCTGCTCAGACCGCTGAGGATTCCTACCAGCGAATTGGCTCACACCACCACTACAATCGTAGGCTTCAACGCCAGGAAAAGTAAACCGTTGGGGAAGATTCGTCTGAGAATCCATATTGGCGACCTCAGATCAGTGGCTACATGCTATGTCAGTGATTCAGAGGTGTCCTACAATATTCTGCTGGGCAGACCATGGATCCACGATCACAACATCGTTCCTTCGATTCTACATCAATGCTTCAAATATGTAGATGCCCAAGGAACAGTACAAACGGAGTTTGCTGATCTTAACCCGTTTAAAGGAGTAGAATTCTACTACTCTGATGCCATGTTATACATCCAAGACTATATGGAGGAGGTGTCAGGCAAGACAGAGGAGGAATCCCACCGGGAGCCAGAAGAACCCTTTGCCGAGCAACCTCTGTCAATCAAGGTGAAAGGGCGAACTACTCGTCCGAAAGTCATGGAATCCATGGCTATCCACCTGAACAAAACCAAGTCAGGAAAAGGAGGTGATCCTCTAGTGATCACTTTGAACCAGAAGCCTCCACCTTTGGTCATCAACCTTCGGCGTAGCAAGCAGCCGACTGATGTAAATATAACCAGGAACGTGGTTTCTGACGATAATAAAGATCCTCTTTTTCAGTACATTGATGCTCAAATTCCAAATCAGGAATCCTCTCCCCATAACGATATAGAACCTATAGCACAAAAATTCTTGGAAGCTATAGACTCCTATCATCCGTATGTGTGGGAAGTAGCGTCACCATCTAATATCATCACGACATATGGGTCACATGAGAATTCTATCTTTATTGTCCCGCCTACTCGCAGCAGTCAGCATCCAATAGTCTTCGGTCGCATGTGCAATGAACCGACTGTACAAGAAGATTCTCCCAATGACGATACTGGTAAAATGCAGGTTCACAGATATAGCCCGCAAGCTTTGAAGATTATGCAAAGTATGACTTGAAGCTGGAACCAGGTCTTAACTACGGGAAAGGCAGGCGAATGCCGTTGCACGGTGATCCCTACTGTTAACGAACTCATTTTGGGTTAGGGTATACCACCTCCCTTGCAACTTCTGAGTCAAATGAGGATATCTTTTTCTCTTCTCAAGATGGCTCGTCGTCCTCCGGCTCATATGATGATCTCGAACGAGCATTATCAGTAAATACGGTATTGACAGATTCCCTCGAAGCAGACGAACAAGAATCTGAACCGTTTGAGAATGACTCTTGGGCTCAGCAAATGGATACACAATGGGAACTCCGGTTCGAGCAGAGAGAACCCCCCACTGAAGATAAAGTTATCCAAATTGACGTTGGAGATGAGACTTCACCAAAGCCGATATTTATCAGTAATAATCTTTCCGAAAAAGAAAGGGAAGAAATAATCCAGTTGATAAAAGAATATATCGACGTCTTCGCATGAAATTATGAGGATATGCCAGGTCTTGATCCAAAAGTGGCTACTCATAAACTCAACATACTTCCCAATTCGAAGCCTGTAAAGCAGCACCAACGCCGGTTTCGTTCGGATATGATGGACGCCATCGAAGCTGAAATCAAGAAGTTGATAGCCTGTGGCTTCATCCGAAAAGAACAATATCCTGACTGGGTCACCAATGTTGTCCCAGTCATGAAGAAAAATAAAAAAGTACGTGTCTGCATCGATTACCGAGATCTGAATGTAGCCTGCCCCAAGGATGAGTTTTCTCTTCCCATTATAGACGTCATGATCGATAATATGTGCGGTTTTGAACGCATGTCTTTCATGGACAGATTTTTAGGATACAACCAAATCAAGATACATCCTGAAGACGAGAAGCATACTGCATTCCGGACACCATTGGGGGTATATTATTATACGGTCATGCCCTTCGGACTGAAGAATGCCGGGGCTACATACCAACGAGCTATGAGTAACATATTCCATGAGCATTTACGCAAAACAGTAGAATGTTACGTAGACGATATAGCTGTCAAAAGTCGCCTCAAGGATAGTCACATCCAAGACTTGAAGACAGTGTTCGAGTTGATGCGCCAACATCAACTCAAAATAAATTCTACAAAGTCCTTTCTTGGTGTATCCAGTGACAAATTCCTAGGATTTGTCATTACCGCTAAAGGCATTCAAGTGGACCCGGATAAAGTGAAGGCCATCTTAGAAATACGACCACCCCGTATCTGAGAGAACTCAGGGGATTTCAAGGTCGTCTGGCTTATATCCGGAGATTCATATCCAACCTCTCTGGAAGATGTCAGCATTTTTCTCATCTCATGAAGAAAGGTGTATCCTTCGTATGGGACGAAGCATGTCAGCAAGCGTTTAATAATATCAAACGCTACCTCACTAATCCTCCAGTTCTGGTGCCTCCCATTATAGGAAGACCATTTTTACTGTATGTTTGAGCAATGGATCATTCTCTGGGAGCTCTCCTCGCACAAAAGAACGATGAGGGTCATGAATAGGCTATCTACTATTTAAGCAGGATGATGGTCGGAGCTGAACACCGGTACAATCCAGTGGAAAAAGAATGCTTGGCCCTAATGTTCGCCATTCAGAAAATGTGACATTACGTCACAGGCCAGACTATTCATATCATCTCCAGGATTAATCCTCTTCGGGTATTGATGAACAAGCCGAGCGTTCTTAATTCCTGACTCGTGACTTGGGCGATGTTATTAAAACCGTATGATATGGTGTACGTCCCTCAGAAGTCCATCAAAGGCCAAGCATTGGCTGATTTCCTAGCTACTCATCCGATTCCGAAAACCTCCAAACTATACGAGGATATTTCCGACGAAGTTGCAGAATGTAATTTCGTAATGAAAAGTGATACATGGCAGCTATTCTTCGATGGTGCCTCCAGGACTGGCCCCAGGGGAAACGTGATTTCAGGAGTAGGAATTGTCCTGGTCACTCCTGATAAACTCGTCATCTATCGAGCATATTCTTTTAGCGAGCCTTGCTCTAATAATATGACAGAGTATAATGCCCTACTCATCGGACTCCAAGTCGCTAAAGAATTGGACGTCGAATATCTGGAAGCTTTCGGTGATTCTCTACTGATCGTCAATCAGGTTAAAGGAATATATGAAGTCCATAATCCAGACCTCATCCCTTATCACCAAGCAACGATCGAGATAGCCATATCTTTCAAAGGGTTCTTCCTAGAGCATGTGCCTCGATCCCAGAATCTGGAAGCTGATGCCCTAGCCAGTCTAGCTGCAGATTTAGCTATTCCTATAAGAAGGCAGAATTCGGTGATCCTTATTAACAGAGATTTATTCTGTGTGAAAAATAACTTTCACATAGAACGCAGCTATGCTGTGAACACAGATCCTCCCAAAAGAGACTGGAGAAGCCCCTTTATAGATTTTGTGGTATATAAAATCTTATCGGAGGATCCTAAAGAAGCAGTATCCATCAAAAGACGATCATTACGCTTCTATTTTGATGCGTCTTCATAATGTCTATATCTTCGAACCTACGACTGACTGCTATTACGATGTCTCTCCGATGATGAGGCACAGCGGATTATCCGTGAAGCTCACGACGGCATATGCGGAGCGCATCAACCCGGTATGATGAGGCACAGCGGATTATCCGTGAAGCTCACGACGGCGTATGCGGAGCGCATCAACCCGGTCCTAAGCTACAGGATCGTATCAGGAAGATGGGCTATTACTGGTCTACTATGATCACAGATGTAATAAAATATGCAAGACAATGCAAGGCCTGTCAAGTTTATGCAGATTTTATACATCAACCTTCTGAACATTTACATCCTACGGTTGTATCCTGGCCATTTGAAACATGGGGTATGGATATCATTGGTCCTATTCACCTGTCTTCTTTCAGAGGTCATCGGTTCATATTGGCCATCACGGATTATTTCTCCAAATGGGCAGAGGTGATCCCTCTTGCTGAGGTGAAGACATCCAACGTGATCAGCTTTATCAAGCATCATGTCATTTATCGCTTCGGGATACCCCAAAGGATAATTCATGATAATGGACCTCAATTCATCAGCCAAGCATTTCATCAATTTTGCGATAAAAATCGGATACAAAATATGGCCTCTACGACATACAATCCTGCTGCTAATGGTTTGGCGGAAGCTTTCAACAAAACCATTATCAAACTCTTGAAAAAGTTCGTTTCTTCGAACAAAAGAGATTGGAATGAGAAGCTAAGAGAGTGCCTCTGGGCATACCGCACAACGGTACGAACACCTACGGGTTGTACCCCATTCTCATTAGTTTATAGGAGTAAAGCAGTTCTCTCCATTGAAATCCAAATTCCATCACCCAGAATAGCAGTAGCTAATGAGTTGACTCAGGAAAATAATGATCGATTACGGCTTCAAGAGCTAGAAGGATTAGACGAGAAATGCCTCCTAGTTCAACAGCACATTGCATTCTACCAGGCACGCATTTCCAGAGCTTTTAATCAAAAAGTGAAGGAAAGAGTGTTCAAAGTTGGCGAGCTAGTTCTAGCTGTGAAAAGACCAATGATCATTACTCACAAGAGTAAGGGTAAATTCTAGCCCAAATGGGAAGGCCCTTATGTGAGACGACGTTCTCAAACGGCGCTTACAGATTAGCCAAGCCTAATGAAGACTTGTTAATGGCTCCTATCAACGGCAAATTCCTGAAGAGGTACTATGCTTAATCTCCTTTGCTCAATGGAGTATGGTAAAGATCTCGTTCTGACAACACTACATCCAAAGAACTAGTTGGATCATATTCTATCATGTCCATATAACCTCTGAATAGATATGTTTAACTAATTTAGAACTTCAAAATCTATCATGTCCATATTACCTCTGATAGTGTTTTGTGTACAAATTTTAGTTGGATCATATTCTATCATGTCCATATAACCTCTGAATAGATATATCCAACTGAAGCTTACCGAAAGTATATCACGTCCATATTACCTCTGATATCACTTTCACCCTAGCCTGTCATTTATATTCAAAAATGATGGGTCCACCAAAGTCAGATAAAGTCCCTTTATTATCTCCAGAAAGAGCAAATTACATGTAAAAGCAAAAGGTACATCATTTGGGAGGAGCAGTCAAATCACAGATCTGCTGCGCCAGTGCGACCATCTTCTCATTCTTAGAGCTAAAACTGTAGCGCGAGCCCGCTCCAACCTTGCCTCCTCATTATTCAAGGCAGACATTTCAGACCGAGCACGTACAAAATCTGCGTGGATGACACCCACACGTGTCTGGTTTTGCTGAGACGCTTCCAGTCAGTTCTTTAACATATCTCTAGCTGCCGGTGAAGCGAGAACCCTCTCCTCTGCCTGAGCGAGTTCATCTTCCAATTTGCGGACCCTCGCTGCCTCTTCCTCATATTTGGCCTCACACTTGGCTAGCTGGGGAATGACATACTCCAATACGGTATGCTCTTCATTTATCTCTTTCTGCTGAGCCTCGATGGACTTGCTCAGAGTTTCCATCTCCCCAACAAGCCTCGCATTCAAAGAGTCATATTCAGCCTGAATCAGGTCATCAATGCTGCCCTGGGATAGTTGCAAATAATTGTTAATGGGTTGTTCCAAACCATTAACTATCTGCTCTAGTGCATCAGCTCTCCCAGCGTCGTTGAAATCTCTGATCGGCGCTATCGCAAACTGGGAGGACCTCCTCAGAGCCTCGAAGACTAGATTCTTCTCCAACACCATTGATATCAGCGTTTTCAAAGTGGTATAGAAAATACTAGTATACTGCTCAATTAGCATAGCGAGATCCGAATGGACGCTGGGAGTGGCTACAATATCGACAAATCTCCTTCCAGGAATGACTACAGAGGGTGTCGTCATAGTCGTCGCTTTAGTAGATGGCGCGACAAAGGTAGAGGTACCAACAATGGTCAAAGTGGCTGACGTACTCAAAGGAGGCATAGTCGTGATAACAGGCTCATCCTCCTCTCGAGATATCAGAACTGTATCGGGCGAGCCGGCACCGAAAAATATTTCCTTTTCAAAGTCGGGCACCTCCGTGTCATCGGCAGAAGCTGTAATAAAGCCAAAAGTTGCGTCGACGCTGCCCTCCCCGTAGATGTCTTCCCCTGAAAAGAAGACAAGAGAAAGTTAATATCAACATGATGTTAATTTTTCTAAAAGAGGCATAAAGACGACATTTACCCATGGCCGATGGTATATATGTCGTGTCTGCAGCCAGTACAGCTAAATTATTTCTTAATAATGTTAAGCGAGCTGTCATACCTAGAGAAGGGGGTGTGCCAACTGACACTAGCAGGTATTCTTCCAGGTCTTTACCAAGATCCACTCGAGGCTCATCGGGTGGAATCTCGCTGGATATACTTACAGACGCGGCAGGGATTACTCTCGTTACTGGTCTGGATAAAGGTATATGCAATCTTATTTTGCTCGGCCTCGAAGGCGATCTCGTAGCACTACCTGAAGCGGTAGCAGCGACAACAGCCTCGAGCAAAGAATCTCCGGTACTGCCAGCCAGAAATATGGAGGTTCCCTCTCTAATAGGCGAAGGACCTCTAGTCAAAAAGTCATCCCCAACAGGGGAAACAGCAGGTTCACTCCTAGGAGCCTCATGGCTGGAAGTCCTGACAGGACCACTAACAGTCTTCTTTTTCTTGTGAGGGAAAGTCTTCTTCGGAATAGGAGCCCTTCGCTTACTAGGGATAACAAGAGGCTCTGCAGGCGGAGGTATTACGTCTCTCGGTACTATCAGCAAAAACTCATCTGGATTGATAGAGTCTTCACCTTTGTCAGAGGAAACTGATAGGACTTCCTCTCTTCCAGCGGACTTATGTGAAGGCATCCTAAAACTTCTACGTATATCAAAATTGCGATGGAATGTATTGATAGCCACATAAAACTGGGCGTATGAATGGAGGATGTGCAACTCCATGGAGAGAGAAGTCGCGGGCACAGTAAAGGTTGCTCCAGTATAACCCATTATGAAGTACCGCCATCCTCTCGCTCCATCAATAAGTCCACCTCTGGACTTGAAGCTGGTGATAGCATTTCCCACATGCAATTGGTCATACCCAAACTGCTTGGCGAACCGACTAGGCAGATAGGGCTCCAAGAAGCAATGGTCTTCACTTCTGTACAACAAATGGGAAGGTCTAATGCAGACCAACTAATAAAAAGCTTCAGGAGAAAGAACGGTCTTCCCTTCACTTGAATCCTGAAGTTTCATCCCCTGTTGATTGATATATACAGTGGGGACGATATAGAAGAGCTTCCAGCTATGAGCAAAATTTAATGCTCGCCGACAGTCTATGACAGTGGTCACGTTCCAGGTGGAATTCTTGTAATTCAACAAGAAATTATTCTTCGAACTACTGGCAGAGCCGGAAGACATCACCCTGGGGTTATGTAGAATTAACCATCCCATCAGATACAGGAACAGTAATTCTACCCTGGAAAAGCTGTCATGCCGTGTTTCGTCGGCAAGCAGCCCATCAGTAATGGCCCTCAGGCCAGCTTGTATCCGACATACCATGGCAGGGAGCAGGCCCAGTTTTGTCCAAACACCAAATGCACTGCAGACCATAAGGTATTATGATGAATGCGATCCGAAGATGCAATGCCAGGTACTACCAATCGGCGTAGCCATACAGAGAGGAAGCCATCCAGTTGAGCTTCCTTTGACAGAGGCCTGCGACAATGCCTCATATAACTATAGGCTTTAGTGCCTGTAGGATAATTCCCTATCCCTTCATCGAGAACTTGATCTGAAGCCCCAGCATCTTCAATAAGATCATCGACTATTTGAGCATTAAGCACGCTCAGAAAGTTCAAAGGCTTATCTCGGCTATCCACAACTTTGTCTGGCTTAGCATCTCTGGCATGATGAAAGAAGAGATAGGACGCCCATTTGTTGGTATGAGCCAAATCAGAGGGCTCATTGTAGAAGGTGGTGTGGGCTAGATAATGGCTCATTAGCTCCTGATACACTGCCACTACCCTAGGGTTTGTATCCCCCAGCACCCTATTTGTGGGAACATATTTTTCATAAGGAGTATCCCCATTGGCAGTCTTGAAATCTCTGCCATCTCGTGAAGGGCCAATCCCAACTCCCCTAGCAGAGTAGCAAAAGTTCCAGTGAGCGAGATATACCGCTCCATCAAAGCCAGAAACAGGTTGGGGTTGGGAGGCAGCCCAATACTGGTAGCACTCACAACCGCAAACAGACCAATGCTCTCCAGCTCCGTCTGAAAATACTTCAGGGCCCAGGCAGCTAAACGAGCCCATCGAAGATTTACAGGAGTAAGCCACCCGTTGGTCCGAGGATTAACCTTGGGGTATACTCCTCCATGCCCCATGAAGTCATTACAGAAAGTCTATAATTGGACTTGTTGGAGCAGTGAAGTGTCTTCACTCGGGACACTGCCCGAAAATAATCCCCTGAAAGGCATTACAGGGCCTGAAGGGCGGCTCATAAATAATCCTTGGTCGGATCCTTTCTGATAAAATATCTTCCCCGGCTGGCCGTGAAGATTAAGGGTCAGGGTCCACGATATCCTCCTAGGATGCGTGGCATGGAAGAATGCCAAGATAGGATAATCTCTCGGTATACTGGGCAGGTACATGACCATGCCCCCAGCAGTAAAAACCTAGTTTTTCTTCTTGGACTTCGTCTGGGATTGTTTATCAATCATATCCCCGAATAGAAAAGCTGGTTTTATATATTTATCCCCATCTATATACGTCAGGGGCTCTCCATTGATCATACTCAACAGCATCCGTTCTCCCTGAGACGATATCAGAATTCTCCTTCCTTCAGGATACTGTGTTCCAGAAATAGGGAATGACACGTGGGACAAATCCTCCAGGTAATTGGAGTTTAGCATCCCAGCAGCAGAACCCATCACCTCAGCCAATGGAGGTATCTGCAAATCAACTACAAAATACAAGAAGAACATGTCAGTTTCTATACTAGACATTACAGACTTGCATCTTACGCCAAAGATCAACAGTCTGTGCTTTTATGCCAAGATTGTAAAAACTTGAGTTTTTACGCTGGAATCTATTTCTTAGGCGTAAAATTCAAGATTGGCAGTATACACAAAAATCTGATAGTCTGTGTTTTACGTCAGACTACCAAAATTTGAGTTGTTACGCCAGAATTTTCATCCAGAGCGTAACACCCAAAATTTGTAGTATACGCCAAATTTTGACAGTCAAAGCTTTTACGCCAGACTGCGAAAATATGGAGTTTTTATGCTGACACATTAAGAATATGGGCGTAAATGATAAAACATCTCTGTGCATCATCTTCCTCGAAGAGGCTCTCAGCACAGAAGATGACCTAGCGTATTCACGTACAACGTGTGCGAAGGGTTTTCTTCATTTTTGTCATCCCAAAAGCTTTACCTATGACGCCTGGTGCACAGCTTGACGGTGGGACACTTCGTTCAGAGCGAGGTTCGCTCAGCCCAATGGGAGTCGCTCGTGCTTGAGCAGAGGAGCGAGAAAAAGAGGCAGTTTTCTTTCCCTTAGCGGTGGAAGGTTGTTTCGGTGCCATTGCTAAAAACTCAGAGTGCTCAGAGAAGAAACAAAGAAGAGTTCTCAAAGAGACGAAGATTTTTCTTTCGCAAAAGACAGATGAAGAGTTTCTTCTCTGAAGGCCTTAGGATATTTATAGAGTTCAAATAAACTCTTCGAATCCCTAACCAAATCTGATATTTAATATTCGGTTATGATTGGGGACCACGTCAGCCTATCATTTAGGGAAGACGGACAGTCAGCGAATTCAAAAAAGTTTTTCGTGCAGAGCAGATTCATGATTTTACGCTAAGGAGATTTTACGCTCAAGAGGCTACAAATCTACGGTTTTACGCTCAGAGGCTATAAGTCTATGGTTTTTACGCCCGGATGCTTTTACGCTCGGTAGCTTTTACACTCGATAGGCTATAAACCTACGACTTCACGCTCAGAGGCTACAAATCTATGATTTCATGCTCAGAAGCTTTTTACGCTCAGAGGCGACAGATCTATGACTTCACGCTCAGAAATTTTCTTTTCAGAGGCTATAAATCTACGGTTTTACGCCCGGATGCTCTTATGCTCAGCAGCTTTTATGCTCGAGAGGCTAGAAACTTATGATTTTATGCTCATCTACACTACGGATCTATGACTTTCCGCATGTCTTAAAATATGCAGGCCAGAGTATGCGTATATCTGAACAATTCTCAGGACGGTCAATTACAAGGGTTCACGCAGAAGATGCTCCTTCTTGGCCTCAAATTATCCCAAGTACCCAATACATACAGAGTTCAGCATTGAAAATGACTCTTCTTCTTGGGTCGATTGGAAGTTCATCCAAAATCCAGTCAGAATATTTTCTCTACAGTTCAAGCATGGTCAGTTTTGACAGCCATTTCTTGCCCTATTTTCAAAGGATTTTTGAGAAATCATTCTTGAAGATGATGGTCGGAACAATAATTCTTCTTATCAGAGAAGTAACAGTTCAGAATTCTACGCGACTCCTCGTTCAAAACAGCAGGACAGTTTAAATATTCGACTTAAATGCTAAGCGGCTTTCTACGTATCTTCAGTTACACATAAAAGACGGGACGAGACCAGATACTCTTTTTATCAGATTCGGCGTAAAGTTATTCAGACGTGTCGAAGCTACACATATTCAGACTTCATTACTGCAAAAAATATGGTAAATCATCATAAGCGTAAAAGAAGACAATTTTATTAATCATGATTACATATGATGGAAATCCAGTTTACAAAGGGTTTTTCATCATCATAATTACATATGATGGAAATCCTTATTCTACCAAGGGTTTCTCATTTTCATTTAAAGATCACGCCGAGAATCTGTTCTGTTAGGTTCTCATATTGGTGGAGATCTTTTTCCGTCTTCTTCGGCAGTTAATCGGTTTTCGCGGCCGATTAACAAAAAAATGATTAATGGCGAGAGGATACAGAACTGGGCTTGTATAAATTATTCAAAAGCCCATCCTCCGTACGCCATGACAGATTGAGTTAGGATTCAGACCCAACTCAATACTGGAAGACAGGGCCAGTTTGTCTGCCCTTGTCCACCATCGTAACGGGAGAAAATACAGCTTGCAAGCTATGTGGAATGTGACCCTTCCTCTCTCCTAGACGAATTGCCATATGAAATTACTGATCATCCCAAGCAAAAGAAGCTATGATATCCTTCCATGATCCTTCATTGCAGAGGACATTTGCTCAAAGACGCCTTCTTTTTTGGCTCCTTACATGCTGGAAGAACATGATCTTCTTCTTCCTCAAGTCAGCAAGACGAACCTCGGCAACCATCTCTGTGTGGTGAAGGAAATATGGGAAGAATAGGTTAACTCATCAGCCTTTATATAGGCAAAAGAGAACACACCGAATCCCAACAAACTCCCAAAAATCTGCCAAGAAATCAGCCTCGAGGAACGAGTCAGACTTGACCGTTTTATGCTTCATTCAAAGTGTTTCAAATTATTAGGAATTTGAAAACTTTGAAGGGGGTCTTATAGAAGCATAAAAAATATGCTGTAGAGTCATACGCAGTATTTCAGTGCTGTGTGGCGTAAGACATGACTTCAGAGCCATCGGCTTACAACAGAGCTTCATCGCTAGTACAACGTAAAATATAGCTCCAGAACAACCCACGTAATGCAGTATTTCCAGACTGCTTTGGCGTAAAACCTACTCGCTTTTAATGCGGTGGGAAGTTGTACGAGGAACTCTTCGTATTCCTCGAATGAACCTGTCAGATCATGCAGTAAACCTGACTCCTGACAAAGAGTACTGCACAACTATCCAGACGACGGCTGTAATGATGATTCGACACAGAGACCCAGACCGTCGTTTAGTGACATTTTCTTGATACAAATTGCTTTTACGCACTCAAGGGGATACGCTGCCTAGTTTTATACAGACAGATGTGAGCTTTTACGCTCAGCAGAAGATGAAACAAACCACCACGTCAAAAGCTACTCTTCATACAAAGCTTAAGGCACGTCTCTGCAGTTAATGCGCGTGATGGGGGCAGATCTCTGCATTTAATGCACGAGATTTGGTTCTATTTTTAAATATTGGGTGAGCCATAATTATGACTAATACGTCCACATCATCACCTCTGCATATTACGCCATCAGGCTATTTTCAGCTATAGGAGCATGCTGTATGCTATCTCCTTGAAATACACCGACCTGGCTATTTTAACTATAGGAGTACGCCGTATGCTATCTCCTCAGGATATGCCAACTCAAGCTATATTTGTATTGGTGCGTGATAAGGCGATTTGGTCTAGAATACGCTCAAGACCTCAGTCAAGGAAGGAGGATCGGCTATCTTTTACGCTAGCTACCTATCCATGCAGCATCAGGCTCCTACGCCTACTGGCTTTTACGCCAGTTTGACAACTACTGGGCTTATACACATACCTGGCTTCTACGCCAGTTTGATAACTATTTGGCTTCTATGCCATGTTGACAATTATTGGCTTCTACGCCAACCTTTTCTACGCGAGGGGCAATTACCTACGTGGCTTGCATGCCATGATCTTCGCAGCAGTTATATGCGTCACCTCATAATGGGACACGCGTCACACACGGATTTAGAAGATCATTTATACGTGGGTGGCAGTTATTATAACCGTCACGTAAAAAGTGATACACTCTCCACTGTCCGGCTTCTACGTCGACTTGACGGTTACTGTCACTAAACCCTATAAATAGAGACCTCCGTCCATGGAGGTCCAGGGTCAAAGAATTGAGGAGAGAAGTTGTAAAATCAAAGAGAGAAGAGCACAGACAGAGAGTAGTGATCGACAATTTTGGCATCGAGCATCCACTCCCTCTTGCAATCTTTGAAGCTATTCCTTCTTCTACAACACTTCTTCATCATCGTGTGGTCCAAGGGACAAAGTGATCGACCGCAGATCAGACTCTTATAGCAATATTTACCCAGATTAAATTTTGTACTTAACATCCTCGTATAGGATTAATTGTACTTCTTGTTTGTAAACCAAAGAAAGGATTTCGTATAAACCTAGTTTTTATCTCTTTCGTTTATTATCAAACAGTTACACAAAGGTCAGAATGGAAGGCTGGCACGTCTAGGAAAAGTGTGTAAAATTTGTTTGAAGACAAATGCAAGTATAGCGCTCCAAATATCGAAACAACGGTAATGTGCACTAAGTGATACGAATACATGTACATTAATCTAAAATACTATATTCTAATTCTAAATGGCTCCAAACTAATCATAGTCTCTCTATCTAAGCCAGGTAGATCTAAATTTGGTCGAGGGGATTTACAGTGTAGTACCATGAGGAGTCTATTAGCAGAATATCCCTTTGTTTTTAAGATAATCTAAAAAAACTCACTGCTCAAGTATGCACAACCTCGATCAGATCGAAGCACTTTGATAATTTTGCTAGTTTGTTTCACTATTCCATTACTGAATTCTTTGAACTTTTCAAAAGATTTTGACTTGTACTTCATTAAGTACCCGAATCTTATTATTGAATGGTTGGTGAATATAATACAATAATTGAAACCTCCATAAATGATTTCATTCAAGAAACGTCCATATGAATTATCTTAATATATTTGTAGTTCTTTCTCCTTTTTTCCCAAAATTATAATCGGACATGTAACCCATGAGACAAGATTCACAAGTTGTATGTGATTCTTGTTAGTCCCGAGGCTTAATCAAATATGGTAGAACAAGAAGTTGAAGTCGAGATCAGGAGTTCACACAAAAGTTTTCTCACTGATATACCTCGATCCAACAAAGAACTATATAAAAATACTGATTACAACTTGCACCTCATATTACAAAAGAATCAGAATTGTAAATCCCCTCACCTAAAATAGGTATTTTGTGTATATTTTATATTATTATATTTATTATCGATTATTTTAAATATTGAATTACTTTAGAATATTCTATTAGTTAATTAGAAAATAAATTTATTAGTATATTTACTTATGTAAATATTTATTTAGAATTATTTTTAGGCTATTTTAGATTTTTGGAGATTTTTCTAGATTTTTTAGGTAATTAAAACATAGAAAACGTAAATTTCTAGGACTTCCATGATTTAATATGAGACCATACTTGCATATTGTTCCTACCAAATATTTATTTTAGGTTAAAATATTTAATTATATATTTTTTTAATTTATTTAGAATTTTAAGAAATTTATTTAGATTTTTGAAATTATTTAGGATTTATTTGGATATATATAGTCTTAATATTAGATAGATGCTAATTTAGTGTTAATAGATATTAATAAGATTATATATAAATTATTTGTATTATCTTTAATTCTATTTAAGATTATAAATTATTGAGATAAATTCAAACTCTATTTTAAATTAATTCAAATCCTAAGCCAAGTAGGAAAGCAACTTCATGCATACCTATCCTTATTTAAACTCATCTTAATACTATCCAAATTAGTCAATCCTAGTCGTGTTCAATTAAGTAGTATACACCATTATAAATATCTCATCCTTTATATTTTTATTTCGTAAATTTCCCTCATTTTCGTCCAAAAATAGTCAAAATTCGTCATAAATTCAGCCTCATTTTCTATTAGTTATGACGCCTTAAATAGACGATATCTCATAGCTCCGGACTCCAAACGCGCTCCAGTTGTTTTGTTAGAACCATATCAAGGTTAGTTTTATGAATATATAAATTATTTTAATAATTTTAGAACATATTTTTTCAGAATATTCTGAAAGTGCCAGTTGTCCGAAATCAGACGCGTTTCCGTATTTTCGAATTACGAACCGTTTGAAGTTTTGGAAAGTTGACATGATAAACTTATATAAAATAATATTTTCAGAATTTAACATGTAAGTTTAATTTACTGTAAAATTCGTGCAACGTAGAGGTAAATAGGAAACCACCAAAAATTGTTATTTGTGCGCCCTTGTCGACATAACTCTTTACCGACTTGTGATTTTATGAAACCGTTGATTCCGGTATTCATGTAGCACTAAAATCTATAGAATTATACACACAAATCAAGGATTTGAGTCAATTGACTTTTTGGTCAACGAATTGCCTCGATTTGCGTGCCACGGATCACAAATCCGTAAAGTTAACTTTCTTTGGACCAAAATTAGGATTTGGTAATAAAATCAGATTATAATAAGATTAAAATACTATTTTATCTTATTTTATTCAGAATTAAAATAGATTAAAATGGAGAAACATATTCACCTACTTTTGTAACCTAACTTGTTTAATTTATGTGACGGGTAGATCGGACGACGCCTTGAGTTGGGACTTCATCCTTTTTCAGACCAGGGAAGATACCTTGCCAAATTGCTTACAGTACTTTGCATGCTTATTATATTTCTGTATAGTTATTGCATGTGTGTTTTCTTTCAGTCAAAAGTATATGATATATATATATATATATATATATATATATATATATATATATATATATATATATATATATATATATATATATTGACACACACTTGACACACAGTATCATGGGAGGGAAGGACAATCATTAGACGTATGGGCTATAACCACTCTAGTAAACCGTAGTAACTAGCACACACTATGGTAGTCGTGTCCGATGGTCGCTACCCCCACGGTATGTCCGCTGATGGTGTCACAATGGTCGCTACCCCCGCGGTATGTCGACTGATGATGTTCCTGGCATGTGTGTGAGTTATGAGATTAGATAGAGTAGCCTACCCATACCCATACGTCGAAAAGTTGTTCTCATTATGCATTTCATATAGGTTGTCTTGTATAGCATACTTATATATTTTTTCGTCTATATTGCATGTTTACTGTATTCAAATTGGCATGCTTCTATGTATCTTGTTACGTCCCTCTGAGAACCTGGTCCCTTTCCAGGTGTAGATGATCTCGACTATTTGTAGGAGCGCGGATCAGGATTTGCTACTTATCTCTTTCGAGGAGGTCTTCTCTTCGAGTCTCATGGTTTATTAGACGTTCTTATGTGGTTCCTCTTATATTCTAGTTGGTAGTGGATCTACCCAACTACTTGTTCTTATCAAGCATTTTATACTTGATTCAGTTATATAGTTATTTGGTTATTTGATTCTGTGGATGAAATTTAGTTATGCCCTGTGACTTTTGATACTATATATACCACATGTGAGTTAACATTCATATTATAACGTACGTGTGTATTATGATATCCATACATTGGAGTTGCCATATATATACGGCCGGCATGCTTACGTATTTCTAGTTCTATGTATTTTAGGACTGGGGCGTGATAATAATTAACCAAACTTCTCATTCTTTCTTGCAATCACAGTTGCAGACGGACATAACAGAGTTACAATAAAATAAAAACTACCTTCATTCTTCCTTGCAAAACGCAGTTGCAATTAGACAGAACGAACTAAGAAGAAAAATGAGAAGAATACATAATAAAAAGTTATTCTTGCTGGGGCGGTGAAGACCATCGTTGCTCAAAGCAATATTTGTCCTCAATTGACGATCTACTCCCAGGAGCTAGCAAGTTCACAAGAGAACTTCAGGAACGCTCGCAGTCACCTCTTTGTGTGACTCGAACAGACTCATTTGGACTCCTCTTTCTCTACTTTTGGTATGTCTCAAAAGGAGGCTAGAGGGCTTTTTATATAGGGAAGGATGGAAGTTCGTACTCCTCTTCTCTTTGATATGGGACTAAAAAGACAATATACAAAATTGATATCCCACAATCGCAGCCTAATGCATAGCCCGCTCAGCGCCAGTTCAACACCCGCTCAGCGCCCATCCAGCGCCCGCTCATGCAACACGGGCATGCAACCCGAGCATAAAACTCGTACATAAAATGAGCGCACAAGCGCCTTGCGACGATGTTGATGTACTAAGTGCAAAGTGCACCAACAAAGTACCACTTTGCGCCCTTGAGACCTTGAGCCCGAGTCTAAGTCTGAGTCGCTAAACCCCTTTGGGGCTTAGCTCCTATGGAATAATATCCAAGAGCATGACAAAAAGCTTAAAAGCTTTCATTGTGGAGTTAATCATTTTTTCTCCTAATAAAATACTCTCACATGGCACCTATGTGCCCCACCACACCTCATGTGCACACCTTAACACATACAAAGTATTATATTGAGATACCCACTTGGTGGTGTAGCCAATATAGGATTATCTTTACTAGTCAAAAGGCAAAAACACCAACAATCTTCCACATATCTCAATATATGGGTTGAGCGTTCCCCACAGTGACTGCCCATCATGTATTATGATAGAGGTCGCTTTGACTTGAATCTTCCTGCATGGGTTAAATTATAGTATGATACAAGAATGGACTAAGCCTTGAATTCTGCACCATAGTTACAATTCTTCCCACTCACACAATGATATCAGTTGTGCTTCTGGTTGCATATTAAAGGCCCTGTGCACACCTGGTTTCAGTGTATGTATTTTGGGAGTCCATAAGTTTTTTCTCAAAAGATGGCCTGTATCTCTTTTCATACACTATAGGTGAGTTCTTTTAAAGAGTCCTTGGCATGAAGCATTGCGCTTCCTTGCGGTGCTACGCCGCTATGACATGGCCTTCTGCCGAGGTTCACTCCCTCAAGTGGTGTCATCCGCTGCAGCATGAGGTTTACTCCCTCTTTGTAGTGCCAAACTACCCAGTATGAAGCCTTGCGCTTCCTTTGCGGTGTTACGCCGCTGTGACATGGCTCGCAAAGCCGAGGTTTACTCCCTCATGTGGTATCACACCAATGTAACATGAGATTTACTCACTCTTTGTAGTGCTACCTACCACTCTTTATTCTACACATTAGGATACTTGCCTATGTGCGGTGCTACGCCGCTGTGACATAGCCTTCTGCCGAGGTTTACTCCCTCGTGCGGTGTCATGCCACTATAGCATGGGATCTCAATCCCTTGTAGTGCTGATACTATGTCACTACCACATTTTCTAGGAAATCATATTTTGGTCATTTCATAATTAATTAAATATTGTGCATGTTAAATATTTATTCATTGTATTATTTATTGTTAGATGTTAGAATTTATTTTGGACTTATATTAGTGGACCTAACTAGTTTAGATTAGATCCATGGAACAATATTTTATTTTAGTTAGAATTGAGCCCAATAGTAAGCCCATTCATTAGGAGGATGAATTAATTAGTTAAACCAATTGGTCTAAAACTTTCTCTCCTTAATTAATTTCTTCATGACAAGCCCCAAGGGGTATTGTGGATATTTTATAGTAGCTTGGGAGAGGGGGCAAGGCCGGCCACTACATAAGGGGGTGGAAACTTTCTCTCTCTTAGAATTTTTCTCAACCAAATTCCTTCATTCCTACATCGAATTCTAGCCAAATTCTCTCCCAATTCCTTCCCTAATCATCATTAGAGGCTATTAGAATAAGGAAGAAGCAAGGTTCTATAAGGAGGAGCAAGGATCTACAAGTTGAAGGCCCTTGACACTCAATTTAAGATTTTATTGGGAATCCATCTCCCAATTGGTATAATTTAGTTTTCTCTCTCTAATTAGACTAGATCTGTAATTTAATTATTAAAAACTCTCTCATGTACTAAGGCTACCCATAGAATTGAAATTAGGTTCATATGACTTGTATTGAGAAATCTACATGGGTTTTTGTGTCCAATTAGGGAAAAATTTCGAGATTGACACATTAAGTGTGTGTCATGAGACCAAATAATCTAATTAGACTTAGATCAGAGTTGTAGGACTAGATACGTATCCACAATTAGACACGAGTAGAACGTATCATGGTATTACGTGATACGGTATGATAGGCTCATTTTTGGTGATTTGTGCAATTTCTCTTCAATTTCTATTGTAACAAGTTGCATTAATTATATTATTATGTATTTGATATATATAGATGATAATTATGAGAAATTGGGGGTTTTGGCATTCCTTTTGGATGCGTATCATAGAGTATCATATATGTGCATGCCAAGTGTTTAGGTTAATACCTCTTGTATGGGTATGTGTCCTTAGTACTCATACCTTAGTGTGTAAGGTTGGTACCAGTGTGTGTGTGAGTGTTTGTGTATATTAGTGTAGGCTTGGTTAAGTGGTTATGTACGGTAGTGTTGTGTCACCTAGTATGTGCAGTGAGGGTGCATGTGTTATGGGAGCTTGAGAATGGAATTAGTTGTGTTCAAGTGCAATAAGAAGTAGGGGATCGCGTATATATGAGTGAGGGAGAGTCATCTCCAAGTCTGGTGGCAGTAGCAGTTTGGAGGTAGCTGGGTTGTCGGTGCAAGTGCACAGACTTGCATTGCAAGAGCAGTGCCAGTCTATAGTGTCTGTGCATTGGGGTATTCTGGTGTAGTGAGTGAAGAGGTAAGCATGCCAGCCGCATAGATATGGCAACTCCAATATATGGAAACCAAATCTATACGTACGCTGTAATATGAACATCAAATCCACAGTGGTATAACATATATCACAAGTCACAGGGTATAATCTAAATCTCATCCACAAAAGTCAAATATAAATAAATAACCAATATCTATGAACTAGATCTAGACACAAAGTATCTGGAGATAATAGTTGGATGGAAACAAATCCACTACCAACTGGAATATAAGGATAAATACAATATAAGTACACCATAACAAACACGATATAAGAATACCAGCTATCAATCATGGCTTGAAGAGAAGACATCCACGAAGCATATAGAACCATCTAATATGCGCTCATGTAAATACTTAAGAACAGATACACCTGGAAGGGGCCAGATCCTCAGAGGGACGTAACAAGATACATAAAGCACATGCCAATAAAGTACTAAAATAAATATCCAATGGGTCGCCTAACCATCTATGTGAATGCAGTTACGAACAACTTTCCCCACAAGTGAGCTATCTGGCTGAAAACTGGATTGGCATGACTCTCTCGGAGAACCAGGGGCCTCAAAGGCACGTCGTCTTTTGAACGACGGAGGCCCGCCAAGTAGTATAGGGATCATCACCGCCCGTATCTCCAGCGGAGCTTCCGGGTTACAGAAGGAAAAGTGTAAAGGAGCTCAAATGCGGTACTTGTTGTTCTCCCCACCTAATGCTCTAAGCATGTCACATCCATGACACCATTTGGTTTATAGCCTATTCTTAGTACCCTAGCCCAATCCTGCAACCAAACAAGGACAAGGATGGGACCACTGTACTACAATAGGCTATGTCCCTAGACCTCTAATAACTGCTAAGTCTACTAGCATGCAAAGTTTCTAACAACAGTTATTCCTAACACATGGCCCACATGTACAGGAGGCCAAACCCTGTACGCCAGTCCATGATCTATATAAGACTCATAACTCGTGTAACAACTGTGTCACGGCCAATGAACCTAATAATGTTACATGATAAGGGGGTAGTCTCATGAACAAGGTCAATGCAATACATAAATAAAAATATATCGCGACGACACCGTCGCACGCATTTTATATAATAGTTAAAATATATGAACTAAAGACAGAAAATAAAGATGCATGCAATATATGGAATATAAATAATAGTATAATGGCAAGGTATACTTGCCTGGCAAGAAGCTGTAAAATGTAACGTCCAGATATCCAACACACGGGACCAAAAGCTATGGCCTCAGAACAAATATCTCCGGATGCTGAAATAGATATTACCAACATTCCCAGAATAAGCAAAATAGCTAGAAAGCACTTCCCTTTTGTCCAATTTGGACAAAGGGGCAAAATAATAATTTTGAGTAAAAGAGGGGTCCACGTGTGGCCCACTTTGCACCAAAAAGTGTGTCAGAACCAATGGTCTCCAAATTTGTCCAACTTAGTGTTAACAAATCCAGAACGATGATATGAACCCAACAGAACTTCTAGAATTGGATTCCGATGAGCCGATCACAAAATCGCCCGTCAAGTAGAGCCGTGGGGCCCACGATACACGATTTTGGTCAACATTCTCAGAATCAAACCAAACTTGGGTCACAGGACCAGCGTATTGCTATGAGTCCGATGGCATAAGTTTCGTTTCGATCCGACGTGTGTACACAAAGTTATGACGTATTCCAGAACAGGCAAATATAGGACGTTGTCGACGGATATGCGTTGATTCCGGTGTGCACGCACATCCAAATCAACTTTTGCAAAATCCTGCACATCCGTATCGACAGCGTGCACCTTACGGTGAAGACCGCGCACGACCAAGTCGTCCCGTTTGGCGGGACATACTCAGTTTCGGGGGAAAATGGGGCATTATTTTCCTATTTTTGGATCGCGGTTCGCGATCGCCACAGGATGCGACGCACCGAGCGGATTACACGGGCATCGAGGGGGTTACACAGCCTACGCGTCACAACTGACAGAACGGAAAACAGAGCAACGAGGAGAGAGAACGGGTTACCTGAATAGGGCTACGTGGAATGGGGTTCTTCGTGTCCGTGGGTCGTCTTGACACTGCGACACAGTGTCCGGGGTACTGTGCTGCTGTGTCCGATATAGGGTTAGGGTTAGGGTTCAGGAGACTTCGCCGGAGGAGGGCTGCCCGGAGCAGAGGATCGTCGAGGTTGTGGTGGCCGCTGGGCGGC
This sequence comes from Iris macrosiphon, assembly GCA_036927795.1. Taxonomy (NCBI): domain Eukaryota; kingdom Viridiplantae; phylum Streptophyta; class Magnoliopsida; order Asparagales; family Iridaceae; genus Iris; species Iris macrosiphon. Next base: position 150,916 of record JAYESA010000205.1, on the reverse strand, counting down.
CGGGGATGAGGGGTTGCTGTGGGGTTCGTCGTCCAGGTCGGGGCTGGATCTGGAGGGGAATGAGAGGCGGTGGCTAGGTCGAGCGGCTCGACCGGGGATGAAGGGGCTGCGGGGTGGCGGAGCTAGGGTAGAGGAAGAGGCGGTGAGGATAGGGCGACGGGTCGGTTCGTCGAGAAGAGGAGGAGGGGGTTGTTCTGCGGGCTAGGGCGAGGGGTCGTTGAGGAAGATGGTGGAGCGGGGAGAGGAGAGATAGGGTCAGGCGGAGGAGTTCGTCGGTGGGAGGAGGAAGTTCTGGGGATATCGGGGATGGGGCTTAGGGTTCCGGCGAGGGCGAGGCGAGGCTCGAGGTGGCTAGGGCAGTGGATTAGGGTTCAGGCGCCGGCGTCGAGGGGTTAAATAGGGGCGTCAGAACAGTATTTCGGGTAAGGATTAGGATTAGGGTTCAGGCCGGGTTTCGGGTCCGGGTCGGGTTCACTTTGGATCTGACCCGACCCGTTAGGAGCAGGTTTTGGTTCGGTTCGGTTTGACAGCGGTTTGGGTCGGTTTGGTTTGGTTTATTTAAAATAAACCGGGTTTATTTCTAGGGTTTAATTTGGTTTAAATATAAATTAGTTTTTAGGGCTTTAAAAATGCTTCTGGGGTCCAATAAATTTTCGGAAAATTATCCTATGTCTAGTTTTTCATTTTATACCAAAAAATACTATTTTCATAATATTTTAATATTAATTAACATTATTTAAAAATTATTTAATCACAAAATGCCTTAGTTTTAATTCCATAAAATTATAGAAAATTGTGTAAAAATTGTTTTTTTAAAAATCCTTGAAAAATCAGGGGGTTTACACATGTGGTATATATATTATCACAAGTCACAGGGCATAACTAGATCTCATCCACAGAATCAAATAACCAATCAACTATATAACTGAATCAAGTATAAAATGCTTGATAAGAACAAGTAGTTGGGTAGAGACAAATCCACTACCTAACTAGAATATAAGAGGAACAAAAATAAGTACATCTAATGAACAATAAAACTCGAAGAGAGACCTCCTCGAAAGAGAATGGAGTAGCTAGTCTTGATCCGTGCTCCTGTGAATAGTCAATATCGTCTACACCTGGAAATGGACCAGGTCCTTAGAGGGACGTAACAAGATACACAAAAGTATGCCAATTTGAATACAGTAAACATGCATAATAGGTAGAAAATATGTAAGTATGCTGTACAAGACAATCTATATAAATGCATAATGAGAATAACTTTTCGACGTATGGACATGGGTAGGCTACTGGATCTAAATCTCATAACTCACACACACGACAGGGACATCAGAAATCGACATACCTCGGGGGTAGCGACCAGTGCGACACCAAAAATCGACATACCTTAGGGGTAGTGACCAGCGTGACACACTACCGTAGTGCGTGCTAGATACTATGGTTTACCAGAGTGGTTATAGCCCATACGCCTACTGATTGTCCTCCCCTCCCATGATACTATGTGTCAAGTGTGTGTCAACATATATATAGTATATAATTATGACTGAAAGAAAAACACACATGCAATGAACATATAAAAATATAATAAGCATTCAAAGTACTGTAAGCAATTTGACAAGGTATCTTTCCTGGTCTGAAAAAGAATGAAGTCTCAACTCAAGGCGTCGTCCGATCTACCCGTCACATAAATTAAACAAGTTAGGTTACAAAAGTGGGTGAATAGGTTCCTTAATTTTAATCTATTTTAATTCTGAATAAAATAACTTAAAATAGTATTTTAATCTTATTATAATCTGATTTTATTGTTAAACCCTAATTTTGGTCCAACAAAAGTCAATTTTACGGATTTGTGATCCATGACACGCAAATCGAGGCAATCCATTGACCAAAAAGTCAATTGACTCAAATATTTGATTTGTGTGTATAATTCTATATATTTCAGTGTTACATGAACACCGGAATCGACGGTTTCATAAAATCACAAGTCGGTAAAGAGTTATGTCCACAAGGGCGCATAGATGACAATTTTTGGTAGTTTTCTATTTACGTATACGTTGCACGAATTTTACAGTAAATTAAACTTATATGTTAAATTCAGAAAATATTATTTTATTTAAGTTCATCATGTCAACTTTCCGAAACTTCAAACAGTTCATAATTCCGAATTCGGGATCTCCCAAAATCTCGAAAATACGGAAATGCGTCTGATTTTGGACAACTGGCACTTTCAGAATATTCTGGAAAATAGGTTCTAAAATTATTAAAATAATTTATATATTCATAAAACTAACCTTGATATGGTCTGACAAAAAAAACTGGAGCACATTTGGAGTTCGAAGCTAGGAGATATCGTCTATTTAAGTCGTTATAACTACTAGAAAATGAGGCTGGATTTATGACGAATTTTGACTGTTTTTAGACGAAAATGAGGGGAATTTGAGGAAGAAAAATTTGAAGGATGAGGTATTTATAATGGTGTAAACTACTTAATTGAATACGACTAGGATTGGCTAATTTGGATAGGATTAGGATGAGTTTAAATAAGGATATGATATGCATGAAGTTGCTTTCCTACTAGGATCATGATTTGAATTAATTTAAAATAAAGTTTGAATTTATCTCAATAATTTATAATCTTAAATAGAATTAAAGATAATATAAATAATTTATATATAATCTTATTAATATCTATTAACACTAAATTAGCATCTATCTAATATTAAGACTATATATATCCAAATAAATCCTAAATAATTTCAAAAATCTAAATAAATTTCTTAAAATTCTAAATAAATTACAAAAAAATATAATTAAATATTTTAACCTAAAATAAATATTTGGTAGGAACAATATGCAAGTTTGGTCTTATGGTAAATCATGGAAATCCTAGAAATTTATGTTCCCTATGTTTTAATTACCTAAAAATTCTAGAAAAATCTCCAAAAATCTAAAATAGTCTAAAAATGATTCTAAATAAATATTTACATAAGTAAATATACTAAGAAATTTATTTTCTAATTAACTAATAAAATATTCTAAAGTAATTCAATATTTGAAATAATCTATAATAAATATAATAATATAAAATACACACAAAATACCTATTTTGGATGAGGGAGTTTACAAGGGTGCAGTGATGTATAAGTATAGCTCAGTTAGTGAGGAATATAGTGTGCAACATGCCCAGGTTGGATGATAGTGGTCGAGAGGTGTTTAGTGCAGTAACATAGTAGTTGCCTTTAGGCTACAGCAGTGCAATAGAGTACATGTATAGTGCAACGGGTAGGAAGACTAGAGAGTAGTATCCTGGGTTTTAGATCGTGTCTGAAATAGCAGAATACATGAACTGCATCTGTGTATAGCAGGGGTAGGGTAGTAGCTTTCATATATAAGTAGTGATTTGTTAGTATAGGTGACTATGAGCTTTTGAGAGGAGCAATTAAGTGATAATATTAAGTGTCAGTTGAGTGTATAAGTATTGCTGCAAGTGTGTTGTTCCATCTCTCCTTGAGGCTATGAGTGTATGGGTGAGTGTTGTGTGTATAGATATATGCTAGTGTGTTTATGAGTATCCTAAATACATTAATGTTCCATTCAACTGAGGTGCAGTATAGATGTTTAGATACTTAGGGGGGAGTCTGTTTCAGCTCAGTTCAGTTCAGTAGGGTGTAGGCAACATTAGGTGCAACTCTAATTGCAGGTAAGTGCAGCTTGGGTACTAAGATAGTATAGAGAGGTTGGAGTGAGACCTGTGTGCATGTGTATGACTATACTAATGTGTAATGGAGGGGTCAAGCAGTGACAGTTCACTGTTTGTGAATTGGGAAGAAGCAAGAGAGCAACCAGCAGCAGTTGCAGTCATTTGAGATCAACCTTTATAGTTAGGATGTTATCCTATGTGTTAGAAAGTGTAGCATTAGCAGTGATGGATGCAAATATAAGAGGAGTATCGAGTTTTCAGGGGGCAAGTGGCTCGGGTGGCAGTTATAGTTGAGGGGTAGGGTGTTGTGCACCTTGGTGCACAGAGGTTAAGCTCGGGCAGAGTTGCTTGGGACTGAACATCAAGCATGTTGAGCAACTCCTTAATGTTAGTATGACTGAAACAGTGAGGGGGATTCAGTAACTAGGATCTGCAATGGGAGTTGAGATGTCCAAATATGATCACAACAAGGGTAAATATTCAAGTGTTAGATATTATGTTTGTGCATATGGTGATAAAGGGTTGAGTTGTGCTGTTGTGGTGGTGTCAGTTATTGTCCAGGTGAGAGCTAGAGTTGTGCAATAGGGTATCAATTGGATAAATGTATCAGTCAAGGTATTAGGTAGTTAAGGTTAGAGTTATACTTTAGAAATACTAGAGGATGAACTTGTATGAGGTTTGGATGGACTGCAACATGCAGTGCAGCAAGGTAGGAGGGTTGTGTGTGCAGAGTTGTGCACACGAGTGTGCAACAAGGTTTGGGTGTATGACTTGTTATACAGTCGGGTTTAGCTCTGAGGGAGAGTTGACGGTAAGATACGTATAGAGTAGTGTGTTAGATTTAGTATTAGAGTATCAGTCAGTGGTAGAAAACCATGGGTGCAGGGTTAGCATGGACAGCTGTAGCAACAACGAGGTGCTTGGGTGATTCAGGTTCATAGGAGGACAATGCACAGACTATGGGGGGATATCCATAGTAGTATATGGTATAATATGTGGGCTATGTGAGTATCTAGACAACTAGGATAGGGTAGTGTGTGATGCACAAATGTATCATTACATGTGTGACTATGTGTGGTTAGAGTTCAGTGAGCAGTTGTGTAAAGTATGGCCAATTGGGTATCCTTAAGTGTGCAAGATATAATGTTGGAGTATCAGGGATATATGTATAGATGTATAACTAAGATATTAGATATTTTAACTAAGTATTAGAGTTTAATATATATATATATATATATATATATATATATATATATATATATATATATATATATATATATAAAAGTTCATATAGAGGGTATACTAGGATACATGAGGTATCATACTACCTAGTATATAGATATCCTAATAGCACTATCTAGTATAGTAATACTTAACATAATAACTTGGAAACCTACTGAGACCTAGTATTTATTAGTTTAGCCTTGTAATCAACCTAGAAGCTAGGCATAGACCCAATATCCTAGAGATGGACTCATACAACCTAGAAATAACTAGTTTGACCTAGAGTTGACCTAGAATTTGACTAGTTTAACTTATTTTTAATCCATAACCTTGTATTAATGCAATATTCCATATATAGGTCTGTGTGACACCAGTTTGGATACCGTTTAGCATCAATTGCTCTGGACCATAGACGAGTACATTCTTCAATTGTTTCCATTATTTGATCACTACTATAATTCAAGTATTTAGAAATATTACTTATGATTCTTGACACGATGGTACACGGATTGGTATTGTTATTGGATCGTCATTCATGAGATGTTACCTTGATTATTGAGATGGTATCGAACACTGCTCCTTGTTGGTATTGGATAACATTGAATATTATAGGTTAAACATTTGATACATTAGCTAGTAACGTGTCATGATTCAATCCATCCTATCAGTCGGGGCAGAAAAAATACTAATTAAATATGTGATCAAGAACTATCAGCTAGTAGAGTAATCATTGGCTACTAACTAATCATACACTTCACGTATGGTTGAGTTAGCTCCTTAGTATAATTATTGAATATCCCAAGCCAATCACATATCTAGTTAGTATCTCCACATAGTATATTATAGACTTCATACTTAGTTCACAGATTACCCTATTCTATTTTTGATATTATAGTTCATCTCCTTCATTCTTGTACGCATTAATTTATATTTCTGTTGCTAGTATTGCCAGTTCCTTCATTGTTCTTAGATCATCAATTATATTCTCATCATATATTGCTTTTTCTATTTTATTGTTTTATAGTTTTTGTCAATTAATTGGAACTGCTATTGGGTTGTACTTCGCTCCATTCCTGACTGGATAATATTTTTCAGAGGATCCGGAAGATTGGTGTCCGACGTACTAAGGACCCCGACCTATAGATGGTGCAGACATGGATCCACTAGTTTTGGAGTGACTGCCGGAAGATCTAGTCAGAATCACTAGTTATCATAGTTAGTTTTCTTTAGCATTTTGGTATCAGATTTGTTTTCGGCATATATTTGAGACTTGGAGATTGTTTCTATTTGTTGTTGTTATATTTAGACTGCATAGTTATGTTAGACTTCTTTGATATCTTATCGTGCTATAGATTTGTGATTGAGTATTGTGTTACATTAAGTTTATTGACCTTCTTCTTAGAGTTGAGATATTATTGGCAGATTATACATTATTATGTGATGATTAGATAGTATAGTTGACCTAGACAGCGTTCTACCGCCGATGCTGCAGCGTAGGATGGACGTACGTACGTACTCGTATTCCTTTATCGGGTGTGGGTTATGACATACTACGTGCTTCCTACAAAGCACACCTAATATTCACTCTTTCCGAGAAATCATTAAGGCGTCAAAACCATCATTCTACAGGAAATTATTCTATACAAAGAACAAGGAGTAGACAACAGTAGTTCTGGGTCCGTAACTCCTCAATGTCTTTAAAGATTATCCACTGTTCCTGATATTCACCCAGTCAATGGTCCTCCCTTGAACCAATAGCTAGATGCCTAGTAGATTTCTCTTTGAACTAATAGCATAAAATGAAATGGTAGCATTTCAAAGACACGATATCAGAGATCCTCTAAGCCCATATATATTGTGTCATTGACTATATACGGTGCTACTCCACTGTGATATGTCCCGAAGCCGAGGGTTCACTCCCTAGTATGGTGTCACGCCACTGTAACATGGAGTACTATCCTCTTTTATAGTTTTTGGGATTAGCTGGCATTGGAGGCCTTACATGAACGGATCTGCCAGATCCTCCTGGCTTCGATCATCAAATACTGTAATAATCTATGCTAGCTGCGTTCATTCAGTGTCCTGTACTGGCCCTTGAGGCCTATCATAAATGGATCTGCTAAATTTACTTGACTTCGATCATTAAAGTATTATAATGACCACTCAACCTGCATTCATTCAGTATCCTGTAGTGGCCCTTGAGGCCTATCATGAACAGATCTGCCAGATTTACCTGACTGCGATCATTAAAGCGCTATAATGATCCACGTAATCTGCGTTCATTCAGTGTTTTGTGTTCTATCCACATAGTTATCTTCAAAATATTAAAGAGATGAATAGATGCCACTATTGTAGCTTTCTAGTTTTTACAGGATGTCGGTGTCACCCGAATCTGTGTATTAACCATAGAAAGATCATCTGAGAGCTTCCAGAGCCATTCTATTTTATATGTTGTAGCTTGATAGTGCAAAGAACTCTGAGAGTAAAGACTGCTGCTTCGACTTTCACGATAAAGCAACACCACCCCTGGAGAAGTCACATCCTCCTATCGATCTTTCACTCTTCTTTCCTGAGCACCAACTGGCATCACCGAACCTTTCTTCGTATCTGGATAACTGCTGTAGCTCAGGATATACCACTGAGTCCACCTGAGAATTCTGTCAACTCTCTTCACAGCTTTCTGTGTTCAACACATATACTGCTTGTAAACTGACTCAGTATCCCTACAGCAAGAGCTATATCAGGCCTGGTAAAACTCGTAGCTTGAATCATTCACCTGATAATGCTTGAATACACCAACTGTCTGATACTTTTCCTTGGATTTGGCTTCATCTCCATGTCACACCTAAGGAGTATCGGCCTTGATATCCAAAGCGTGTGATCAATATTTTATGCAGAGATCTTATGACTTAGCAAGCCTATCTGGCATCCGGATTATCTTATATTCTCAGGATGACCTCCCCAATCCCATGTCCTGAGTTTGGACAAAAATGATATCTTTGTTATAGTGACACTTATATGTCCATAACTGGACTAGAAAGTCATCTACATAGATACAAACGATGACTCCTTCATTATCAACGAACTTCGTGTACACACACTTGTCCGTCTCACTGATCCTGCGATAACTTTGACTAGATGACTTGTCAAACTTCTACTGCAATATCCTAGGAATTGCTTCAGGCCGTATCGAGATATCATCCACTCGTAGACTGTCTTTAAACCTGATGACAATAATTTTGACTATTGTCCTTGAATCTCTCATGTCTGTCTTCCTTAAAGACTTGTTGTCTTCCCATCATCTGATAAATAATCAGTTTGTGGATAACAGCTACGATAATCATCATCCTGATTTATAACACCCTCATCGAGGTGCCAAAGAACTCAATCCCTATTGTCTGAGAAAAACCTTGGGCAGATAGCCTAGTCTTGAACTTAAATGTTCTGTCTGCTTTCATCTTTATCGACTTGAAGATCTGATAAGCATCTGATTAGTATAGCTCCTTCAAGCAGATTGACCAACACCTAAGTGTGGATGGAGGTTATTGAGTCATACACATTATTTATATCCTTCCTCCAGAAAATAACATCTCTACTCTTCATCGCCTCATCATAGGTAAGTAGATCTGCTTCCACATGATAGGTGACAAAATTTTCTCCGAAGTCCTTCACTCTTCTTACTCGTTTAGACACTGGCTCCTCGAGTTCTGGTTCGATCGTTGTCGTTGGGATGATAACTTTTTCTTGGACTACGTCTTTGTTGGAAGCTTCAGCATCTTGTGCACCCATACTATTTTTTGGAATATCCGCGATAACAATGTTCTTGTGCCTTGCAAATTTAACTTCGAAGAGTTCTGCATCGCGAGATTTAATGATATGATTTGATTCAATATTAAGAAATCTTTGAACATCACTCTTCTCAGCATCACCCTGAAAGATTGTCTTCGTACTCCTCGATTCCAGCTTCTGAACTTTAATTTCAGAAGCTTCACAGATGCCATACAGCCCCACACTCGAATGACGTTCAAGTTAGGTCTGACTCTAAACCAGAGTTCCTGAGAGTGACATCGAAAGTTACGTATAACACTTTGTTCAGAATGAATATAACACTTTGTTCAGAATAAATATAGCCATCAGTACAGCTCCTCCCCAGAAGTAGTTTGGAAGACCCACAGTCAACAACATTGAGTTTATCATTTATGTCAACGTTTTGTTTTTCCTTTCAGATACTATATTTGATTGAGGAGAATACGGAGCAGTTGTCTCATTAAAATTTTTATGTTCTTTGCAGAACGATGCAAATTCAATAGACCTATACTCTCTGCCTTAATCACTTCTGAGTCTCTTGAGTTGTTGCCCCATTTGAAGTTCATCCTCAATCCTGAACTCCTTGAAATTCTCGAATGCTTCATCTTTAAACTTGAGCAGAAGGACGAATGCGTACTTCGAGTAGTCGTCGATGAAAGTAATGAAGTACTTCCTCTTGGCCTTTGTGGAGAACTGCTTGAAGTCACAGATATCTGAGTACACAAACTCAAGAAGATTTGTACTTTGGTTTACCCATTTGAATTTTTTTTTGTGATCATTGTCTGCGCACAGACCTCATACTTCTCCACCTTCTTACCCCCATAATTAGAGATAAGCCCCAGACTAGACATCTTGTAGTATGGAGTATATGTCCTAGTCTGGGGTCCCATAACTCTTATAATGAGACTTCACTCACAAGCAGAAGCTCGAACATCCATTTGATACTGAACGCCTTATTTCAAACTATGTCTTCTACCAAGATATCACCATCTGGCAAACATGGATGTTCACCCTCAAGTCTGTAACAGAATTTCTGAGATCAGGTCCTTGGTAATCACTGATATATTGCTACACGCACTCTTTTGAGTGTAACTTATCAAAGTCCAGAACCACTGTCCCAATCCCCAGATCCTCTACTTGTCATCGAGACCTTCACCAATGATAGGTTCAACCTTGGTGAACAGCTCTTTCTAGAGCACACATGGCTAAATGTACCAGTTTTCATCTACTGGTCAGCAACTATGCCAAATAACTTAACCTGCACAATTATAGCAACTAAGTTAAGTAATCAAAGTAACCAAGTTAAGCTTTTACCTTACTATTTTGGTTTGAATTGGTTCTGTTGTCAAGTTCCAATTTCAGCTATGCGTCAAGTCCTATATAGTGCAGTGACCTTCATGTGAATAGGCCACCATGTGCCAATCCATGCTTATAAGCCTCAATGCGTGTCCTGCATGCGCAGAGACCATCATGCGCATTGAGATACTATGCGCCCAGCTATGCCATGCGCCAGATGCCAAAACCTCCAATGCGCTGCCATGCGCCGCCTTACAAAGCGCCAAGTCCTGTCATGCGCAAATGTCTGCCCCTTGTGCGCATACTCTGCAATCCTTGGTCATCTTGTAATCTTTCTTCCAACTGGAATGTACGTCCTTCAGACGCTATCCCCTCCATCCTCGGGAATGGTAGGTACCGACAACTCACTTTCAACATTTGATAAAGGACTCATTCCCTCATCCAAATATTTAAAGTGAATTTCGTCAATATTCTCAAGTTTGTGAAAACTTGTGTCTAGAAGACTTGAACGGATGTTTCCCATCTTTCTTCGGATCTTGCTTTGAGATTGTTAGTCCCGAGGCTTAATCAAAGATGGTAAAACAAGAAGTTAAATTCGAGATCAGGAGTTCACACAAAAGTTCTCTCACCGATATACCTCGATCCAACGAAGAACTATTTAAAAATACTGATTACAACTTGAACCTCAGATTATAAAAGAATCAGAATTAACCAAACTTCTCATTCTTTCTTGCAATCGCAGTTGCTGACAAACAGAACAGAGTTACAATAAAACAAAAACCACCTTCGTTCTTTCTTGCAAAATGTAGTTGCAATCAGACAGAACGAACCAAGAAGAAAAAGAAGAAGAAGACAGAATAAAAAATTATTCTTGCTGGGGCGGTGAAGACCACCGTTGCTCAAAGCAATATTCGTCCTCAATCGACGATATGCTCTTACGAGCCAACAAGTTCACAAGGAAACTTCTGGAATACTCGTAGTCACCTCTTTGTGTGACTCGAACAGACTCCTTTGGGCTCATCTTTCTCTACTTTTGGTGTGTCTCAAAAGGAGGCTAGAGGGCTCTTTATATAGGGAAGGATGGAAGCCCATTCTCCTCTTCTTTCCAACGTGGGACTAAAAAGCCAATATACAAAATTGATATCCCACAATCACAGCCCAATGCATAGGCCATTCTGCGCCAGTTCAACATCCGCTCAGCGTCCGTCTAGCGCCCGCTCATGCAACACGCGCATGCACCACGAGCATGCAACCCAAGCATAAAATGAGCAGAACAACAGCGCACAAGCGCCTTGCGATGATGCTGACGTGCTAAGTGCTTAGTGCATTGTGCGCCAACAAAGCACAACTTTGTGCCCTTGAGACCTTGAGCCCGAGCCCGAGTCCGAGTCGCTAAGCCCCTTTGGGGCTTAACTCCTATGGAATAATATCCAAGAGCATGAAAAAAGCTTAAAAGCTTTCATTGTGGAGTTAAATCCTTTTTTCTCCTAATAAAATACTCTCAGATGTCACCCATGTGCCCTACCACACCCCATGTGCACACCTCAACACATACAAAGTATTATATTGAGATACCCACTTGGTGGTGTAGCTAATGTGGGACTATCTTTACTAGTCCAAAGATAAAAATACCAACAATTTTTGATTGGAAACCAAGTTTCCTTCTTTTATCAAATTGTCAATCCTATCTTCACTAATAGTTCCTAATTTTAGATACCACATATATATATAATTTATATTATCTTTGTAATTTCTCAAACACGATTGATCTATGTTAAGACATCACCTTGCAATTTTAGAACATAAAGAATGTGTATCAATGCACTAAACCCAAACAATGATTTATCTCTATAAATCAAACATTGATTATCTATAAAAGAAACTTCATAACCTTTTTTATTCAAATTTGAAACAGATACAATGTTCTTAATATTACTTAGTACATAAAAATAATCATTTTATTCGAAAACTATTCTTGAAGATATATATAAATTAACAGTTTGTACAACTAAAGCAACAACCATTGCTCCATTGTCCAGCCGTAGCTTCATCTCGCCTTTATCAACCTTTCTTCTTGTCTTGAGCATCTACACATCATTGCAGATATGGATTCCGCAATCGGTATCTAATACCAAAAAAGTTGACTCTTCAAAGAAGAGTTGGCATTAATCATGTGCAATGCCTTACCTTTTGAAGGCTTCATCTTGTCCTTGAGAGTTGTAAGATATTTCTTGCAATTCCCCTTCAAATGGCCTTTCTTATGTTGGATTGTCTCTCATTTTTGGTTGAGCACTCAAAATGTGATAAAAATAGAGTTGGTAATTTAGTCTCACATCGGATATGAGGTGGGATCATGAGGTATAGATAATTGATATTGATTCAGACCTTATATGTGAATTCTCTTTTAAGGCATACAGGCCCAATGCAGTATCGTACCTCTGGGCCAACTCTGGTTCAGGGCACACTACGTTCCAATAATTGGTATCAGAGCCCAAGTTTACAGGACTGATTTCAGCGGCTCTAGTTGGTTCGAGACAGATGGTGCTGAACGTTCATGCGTATAATCGGATTATACAGGCTCTTCTCAAGGTGGAGTTGGATTATCCTCTATAAGTTGGTTTGAAGGTGGATCAAACCTAAGGTTAGAGGCAACTACACAAATTGGCTTCAAAGGTGGATTTGGCGGGCCCAAGGTAGAGCAAGACATTGTGGTTGGCACACAATGATGGTATGGATGAATGTGTCAGTTTGGTTCTGTGGTTGAACGGATCGAGATGACAATATGTTGAATCTTCTGGGTTCTCGGCTAGTGAGAATGAGCAAAGGTAGCCGGAGTGTGCTAAGGTTGTTCAGCTAGCGAGAACAAGCAAGGGTGCTCGGCTAGCGGGAACAAATAAATGTAGTTAGGGTATGCTAAGGTTGTTCGTCTAGCAAAAATAAACTAAGGTGGAGATTGTTGGATTGTTTCTCATTTTTGGTTGAGCACTCAAAAGGTGGTGACAATAGAGTTGGTAATTTAGTCCAACATTGTAATGCCCCACTCTTAGCGGGTTACTTATGGAACACTTGTTACTTTAACTCGGTTGAGAATTGAGTCTCGGGAAAACCTTACCGCCAAATAAACATGGACAAAATGTAATGAACCCTTCAAATTGATGGAACAAATTCTATTGAAATGAGTCCAAGAGTTTTCGTTGGTTATTTTACTTCTTGGTTTTGTGTTTCTTTGTGTTTTGTCTTGCTTTCGATGACTTAGTTTTCATGATTCGCTTTTCTCGCTTGCGCATTTTTTTTGAATCGTAAGGGAAAGAGATCGAAGGATGCTAACCAAGTATTGTTGCAATTTTAGGATGCATAACCAAGGAGTGATCGTTGCATAAGGCTTCCCCATCCTCTCGTTCGATTCAATCGATGAGTGACTTAGGCCCTTCGATGAATCCTTCAGTCCATACGCCTTAACAAATGATCTCTAGTTCACTGTATTGCTTGTCTCTATGGTAAATGTTAACTCATTAACAAGATATGCTAAATTAATGGAATATGCATGCTAGATTTATAGAACTTCTAGTCCTTTATTTCTTGTTAATAGAACTATACTGTTTGAATCATAGAAATTGCCTTGAACTCGATTGAGAGAACTGATGCTTGACCCCTTATCGTTTGAAAAGATTGATATGATAGGTTGAAGAGCTAAGGCTCCATCGAAAATAGATAGTCCCTATTGATGTATTTTTTTCTACTGTTGCTGTAGAAATATTATTTTTCTGATAGAATGCATCCATCGCATCGGTCTTGGACAACTTGTGCACAAGTTACCGATCTCTCAAACGGTTCCTGGGGCACTGGAAATCGTTCGTCTTGAGGGAGATAATCGAAACACTATGAGGCTTGTAGTCCTCGCGATTAGGGGGTGTCCTATCTAATAGTTAGCCTGGGATTATAGTCCCAGATGTTGCTATTCATGGGTTTTCCTATAGACCATCATATAGTTAGGTCGCATGCTAGGTTTACCTTCTTGCATACCTAAAACTTGTTGCCAATACAAATAGACACATGAGTTTTATACATATATGTAAATTGTTGCTAACTTGTGTGTCTGCTGCAGGGATAACCGCTCGACCGTGGGTAAGATTTATCATATGCATAGTCTATCTATTGTCTATATTTTCTTGCATAAATTTTTAAAAAGAAACTAGACAACTAAAAAGATCACCTAATAATGCTAGCTTCACATGCTTACTTAGTGTAGATTTCTAGGTGAGTTTGGCCACGGTCGCTCACTAGTACATGTTGTAGTACTGACCCATGTTGTGGGCAAATCTTCAGGTTATGGTAGCGAGAGCTTGGCGAGCATTTTGAATCGTTGTTAGCGCATTCTTCCAGAGGGATTGTGCGCGTGATGCTTCCTTAGCTTTCCTCTCCTGTAGGCAAACTCCTCATCTGCTAGATGTTTTGATTTTGGTCCTACTAAAAGGATATAATGTATAGGCGTTGTGGCTAGTTTTGGGATTGTAAAAAGTATTATAAGCCTTCTAAGGCATATTTTATAACTCATCCAAGCAAGTACTTTGTAATCCAAATCTTCAACTATTCAATAAAGAAAGTATTTTGTGTTCCTATCAAATATGTTTAACTTTGGTTCTCTGCATTTATATTTTATGCCTATATATGTATATTTTCGTTTAACTTGTGTCTTGTGCAGGTACTATGTATGGTGCAAGCGCAACTTAGGCTTGCACGACATCACGCCAAAACGAGGATGATTGGTTCTGTAGGGACCAAGCGAGGACGATCGGCCCTTACGAGACCAGGGCGTAACATGTGGTATCAGAGCATGGCTTTACGTCCTTGGCCTCTACAAATATCGTTTTCAAAAATGATATAAGTTTTCAAACGGTTTCAAAAGTCCTAAATTTTGAAAATAGTTGTGAATCTATAGAAGTAAATCGAGAGAATAAATTGTCCCTAAGTGTATGAAAACCCAATGTGTCATGCAATAAGTCCATAATACGTTATAAGACTAATGTAAGCTACTCTCTTTTGCAACAAGATGGCTAAAACAGGTAACGCAGGAACATCGCGCTCAGCGAGCGTGAACAATAAACAAATTGATAGGCTGATTGACATGTATGAAAATCAACAAGAACGATTCAATGCCCAACAGGATCAATTTGAGGCTCAGCAGCAACGGGCAGATGCTCGAGCCCTAGCACAACAGAAGCAGTTAGACTCTTTGACTTAGATAGTGATGACCATGGTCGCCAATAGTAGTGCATCGGGAACCGCCACAACACCTGTGGCAGCCGCACCTGTGCCTCAAGAAGCAGGCCTAGCAGAAGTTGATGATCCTCCGCAGGCGGTCAAGAAATATATCTTTAAAGGTGATGAGTTCCTGAAGTTGAACCTTCCTGAGTTCGAAGGTAGGGCCACGCCGGATAAGATGATGGACTGGGTCACCAAGCTGGAGGACTTGTTCGAATTTGCTGGGATACCTGTGAGCAAGAGGGTGACGTGTGCAATCATGCAGCTGCGGTTACGAGCACACGATTGGTGGCAGATCAAGAAGCTGGATCTTGCCACAAAGTGCCCGGACGACAAAATTACTTGGAGAATGTTCAAGGAAGCATTCCAGGAGCAATACCTTCCACCTGCTGCTAGACAGAGAAAGGAAGATAAGTTTACCGAATTTAAGCAAGGGAGCAAGTCCGTCGAGGACTATGAATCAGAGTTCTCCAAACTTACTAAGTTTGCTAGCTTGTTGATTCCTGACGAGAAGGCCCGTACACACAGATTTATAAAAGGTTTGAATGACAGCCTCAAAGAAAGATGTTAAGAACCGTGAATGTACCTCCTACATAAAAGCTTTTGCGTCAGCAGTTCAGAATAAGCAATATGCGCCACTGAGTGCTTCCGAGAGGGCGCCAGCTGCTCAAAACCCTCATACTAAAAGATACCAAGATGGAGAAAAGAAGGCAGAGGGCAATCAACGCCCTAGGCTTGAGTGCAGTTATTGTGGCAAGCAAGGGCACACAGTGGAAACTTGTCGTGTTGCTAACGGAGAATTCTTTGGCTGCGGCCAAAAGGGCCATCTTCTAAGAAAATGTCTGACCAAGAGGCCCGTGCCACATGACCGCAATGAGAATGTAGAATGTGGTCATAATCAGAACCCCGCCCCAGCCCCAGCTAATAGACAAATAGATCAGACTAGAAGGGCTAGAGTGTATCAGTTAAAAATTGAGCGCGATACGAACGGGCACAATGTTGGTGAGTTTGATTCATTTAACCTCTTGATGCCTTGATCTTTGACTCCTTGATCTCTTAAGTTTCGAGGACGAAACTTTTTTCCAGTAGGGTATTATGTAATGCCCCGCTCCTAGCGGGTTACTTATGAAACACTTGTTACTTTGACTCGGTTGAGAATCGAGTCTCGGAGAAACCTTACCGCCAATTCAACACGGACAAAATGCAATGAACCCTTCAAATTGATGGAATGACTTTTATTGAAATGAGTCTAAGAGTTTTCGTTGGTTGTTTTGCTTCTTGGTTTTGTGTTTCTTTGTGTTTTGTCTTGCTTTCGATGACTTGGTTTTCATGATTCACTTTTCTCGCTTGCTCGTTCTTTTCGAATCGTAAGGGAAAGAGATCGAAGGATGCTAACCAAGTATTATTGCAATTTCAGGATGCATAATTAAGGAGTGACCATTACATAAGGCTTCCCTATCCTCTCATTCAATTCAATCGGTGAGTGGCTTAGGCCCTTCGATGAATCCTTCAGTCCATACGCCTTAACAAATAATCTCTAATTCACTGCATTGCTTGTCCCTATGGTAAATGTTAACTCATTAACAAGATATGCTAAAGTAATAGAAGTTGCATGCTAGATTTATAGAACTACTAGTCCCTTATTTCTTGTTAATATAACTATACTGTTTGAATCATAGAAATTGCCTTGAACTCGATTGAGAGAACTGATGCTTGACCCCTTATCGTTTAAAAAGATTGATATGACAGATTGAAGAGCTAAGGCTCCATCGAAAAGAGATAGTCCCTATTGATGCATTTTGTTCTACTATTGCTATAGAAATATTATTTTTCTGATAGAACACATCCATCGCATCGGTCTTGGACAACTTGTGCACAAGGTACCGATCTCTCGAATGGTTCCTGGGGCACTAGAAATAGTTCTTCCTGGGGGAGATAATCAAAACACCCTGAGGCTTGTAGTCCTCACGATTAGGGGGGTGTCCTATCTAATAGTTATCCTGGGCTTATAGTCCCAGATGCTGCTATTCATGGGTTTTCCCATGGACCATCATATAGTTAGATCGTATGCTAGGTTTACCTTCTTGCATACCTAATACTTGTTGCCAATACAGATAGACACATGAGTTTTATATATATATGCAAATTGTTGCTAACTTGTGTGTCTACTGTAGGGATAACCGCTCGGCCGTGGGTAAGATTTATCATATGCATAGTCTATTTATAGTCTATATTTTCTTGCATAAATTGTTAAAAAGAAACTAGACAACTAGAAAGATCACCTAATAATGCTAGCTTCACATGCTTACTTAGTATGGATTTCTAGGTGAGTTTGGCCACAGTCGCTCACCAGTACATGTTGTAGTACTGACCCACGTTATGGAAAAATCTCCAGGTTCTAGTAGCGAGAGCTTGACGAGCATTTTGAATCGGTGTTAGCGCATCCTTCCAGAGGGACCGTGCGCGTGCTGCTTCCTTAGCTTTCCTCTCCTGTGGGCAAACTCCTCCTCTTCTAAATGTTTTGATTTTAGTCCTACTAAAAGGATATGGGTGCTGTGGCTAGTTTTGGGATTATAAAAAGAGTTGTAAGCCTTCTAAGGCATATTTTGTAACTCAGCCAAGCAAGTACTTTGTAATCCAAATCTTCAAGTATTCAATAAAGAAAGTATTTTGTGTTCCTATCAAATGTGTTCAACTTTGGTTCTCTGCATTTACATTCCATGCCTATATATGTATATTTCGTCTAACTTGTGTCCTGTGCGGTACTATGCCTGGTGCAAGCGCAACTTAGGCTTGCACAACATCACACCCAAGCGAGGACGATCGGTTCCGTAGGGACCAAGAGAGGACGATCGGCCCTTATGGGACCGAGGCGTGACCAAAATTGGGTAGGAGGTGGAATAATTTAGTCCCACATCGAGTAGAATTTAGGATCATGAGGTATAGATAATTGGGATTGGTTCATGCCTTACATGAGAATTTTTTTAAGGCATATATGTAACCTCTGTTTTCTAAAATATGAAATTAAAAAAAATTTGTCAACTTATATTAATTGCTAAATAAATATTAGTTAAATTAAATAAATTGGTTTAGTTTAGAGTTAATTATATTATTAGTCATGGATAGAATATTTCTACCAAAACTAATTAGATTTCCATTATAACTAATTGATTCATTTTTTATTAGATCTAGAACTTGAAATGGAAGAGCGGGATAACAAACTTGTATATTTTCCAACACCCAAACCACCCAATAGTGGCCGGCCCATACCCCCTCCCTTTTTATTTTATTTTCCCTCCACAGCATGATCTTCTTCCTCAAGTCATCTTCTCCACCTCTCCAACCCAACTCAAAATCCTAATTTCTCCTCTACCATCCCAAATCAACCAAGTACCTTCGAATCTTCTTCCAATAGAGAGCTAGAGCATGGGAGCATAAGAGAAGCTTGGAAAGAGTTCCAAGCTAGAAGGATCGTGTCTAATTCATCATCCTTGTGTCCTCAAATTCGTAGATTTTTATTAGAGATATACTCCTAATAGGTAATTCTTACTTTTCTCCAATTTTTATGGTAAAATTCTAATTAGATCTAATAGAAGACCCCTAATAGGTAGATCTAACCCTCTAAGAGTTAAATTAGGATGTAGAGGAACAATTCCTAGTAGATCTAGAGGTTAGAATGGTGAATTTGGGATAATTACAAATTTGTGACCACCAAGTATTTGTGATACGTCTCCAAAGAGATTTTGTGTCTAATTATGAGTTGTGGTTGTGTCCTTGTGTTCTAAATAGGATACGTAGTATTTGTGGCATGATACATTATGATACCTATGGTTAGATTTTGATATTCATTTGCAATTGCATTATTAAGTGTCAATTAGATATTCTTTTATATTTGAATATATATTATGCTATATAAATATATTGTTATATATCCATTATATTTTAAGTATCAAATTATGTTAATTGTTCATATTTTTTAATTATATATATATATATATATATATATATATATATATATATATATATATATATATATATATATATATATATATATATATATATATAGTATCATGGATACCAAATTAGTATTGACATTGGGCATGGGAATATATATGTGCACGTGTGTATCATGAGGTTCATATGAGTTGATATAGGTGTGGTATGTGAATTGCATATACGGATATGTGAATGTAGGAGAGTATCATATAAGATGTATCATGGTTATGTATATTGTGTATCCCATGTATAGAGTGTGCAATGGTGCATAAATTACACTTTTGTATAAGTGTATCATGGAATCCTAGTGTGCATTTGTCACTACCCCATTTCCAGATCCGGATATTTTTTTATTTTAATTTGGGTTAATTGTGTATTATTTATAATTATTTGTATTTATATTTAATTAATGATTGTATTATATTTTTATTGATTATTTTAGGATTTTGGCTAGCCTGGACCCATGTCAGACCCTAGTGGACCCATGTCCGACTCAGCCCACACCCTTGTGAGAATTATTTTGGGACTTAGAAATATTTATTTTATTTTTAGAAGGTTAGTGGGAGAGATTTGGAGCTAGTTTGAGTGCTTTTGGAACCCCGAAACCCAAAACCCAAGTTAGGAGGGCATTTTGGTCTTTTGGCTTGTTGTAACCCTTTATTTTTGCTCCCAGACCCGACCCCATCCCATTCCCAACCATGAACACAGCAGGAGCAGCCCCTCTCTCCCCCTTTGTTCATTCCACTACTTCTTCTTCTTCTTCTTCTTCTTCTTCTTCTTCACATTCTACTTCTTCTTTCTTCTTCTTCTTCACATTCTACTTCTTCTTTCTTCTTCCTTCCTTCTCCAAGTAAGCTTTTCTTCCTTTTTCTTCCTTCTTTCTTCTATTCCTTCTTCTTTATGCTAGCCCTAACCTTGCATTTTCCCCAACCTAGGTGTGAGGAGCTTAGATCTAGTGTGGAAGCTAGAGTTGGTGGCTTGGAGCTTGAGGGAGGTGATTTCTAGGGGTTGTGAGACTTTGGCCTTGGGATTCCAACTCCCAAGAGGTAAAACCTAACTTTCCCCTTGTTAATTATTTTTGTATAGTGTAATTAATAGTTTAGAACCTTCCTAGACCCTTAGGCTAACCGTGGGAGAAAGTTGGAACTAGTTTGGGTGAGTTTAGAGACTTTAACACTAGGTTTTGTGTCAATTTCGGGTGGAATCCGAATTTGGCCCAATTTTAGGTGATGTCCTAGGTTAGACGGACCTAGGTAGACGTTGTCGGGTGTCTTGAGGGTGAGTGCGTGTCTCCGTTTGGACACGGGAAGCCGTGTCGCGGAGAAACGGGCGTTTCGGGCAAAATTTAGGGCTTTTCGTCGTCGCCGATTCTAAGTGCGTGTGCGTTTCCGCCATGGACCTAGAATCGATGCGTTAGCATTTTTTCTAGGATCTAGACATCGTTTAGAGTGCGTGGGTAAATTTTGGGCCGATTCCGAGTTCGTTTGGTGTGCGTTTCAGGAGGTTTTCCGAACCGCGCACCGCGTGTTCGTCGAAATGACCGAACGGCCATTTCGACTTGGTTTCCTTGTTTCGGGCTTGTACGCGCGTTGGGTTAGTATCGGGGAGTGTGTACTAGAGTTTTTGAGTTATATTTTAGGGTGTTGGTGAGTGTCGGGGTCGTTGGGCGTGAGTGGGGCGTGTTGTTGTGTGTTGTGGTTGAGTGGTGTTGTGTCTCTCTATATATTTATAATTCTCTATATGTATATATATTTATATATATATTTGTATGTGTGTTTATGTATATATATTTATATATATATGTGTGTATTTATATCTATGTGCTTGTGTATGTATATGCCTATGTGTATATATATATATGTAGATGTGTGAGAGTGTGTGTGAGTGTGTTGATATGTATATATATATATATATATGTGTGTGTATGTGTTTATAGATATATATATATGATTATGAGTTTATGTATATATGTATATATAGTTATATATATATGTATATATGTGTGTGTGTCCTTGTGTTTGTGTGTGCGTTTGTGTGTGTGTGGCCGCGGCAGCGAAGCGCACAGCCGCTGCAGCAGCCAGCAGAGCGAGGCAGCGCCGCGGCAGCAGCTCGCTCGAGCGACAGCACGCCGCGGCAGCAGCAGCAGCAGCACAGCAGGCTGCAGCAGAGCGCGCGGACGCAGCAGCGCCGCGGCAGCAGCTCGCTGCAGCGCGGTCTGCAGCAGCAGCAGCAGCAGGCGCCGCGGCAGCGCCGCGGCAGCAGTTCGCTTGAGCGCAGCTCCAGCAGCGAGTAGCAGCAGCTCCAGCGGTCAGCGCAGCGGCGTTTGTGCAGCGCGAGCGTGTTTCAGCCGTGCGCGCACGCGAGCTTGTTTATCCCTCCCCCTTTTTTTTTATATGTGTATGAGTGTATATATATATAGAGATGTATATATGTATAAATAGATAGGTAGATATTAGATAGCTAAGTAGTTAGATAGATACATAGATAGAAAATAGATAGATAGTTAGATAACTAGATAGATAGATAATAATTAGATAGTTAGATAGTTAAATAGATAAGTAGATAGATAGATGGACATAGATAGATACCTAGATATAATAGGTAGATAGATTTATGAATAGATTGATAGATTCATAAATAGATAGATAGTTGATAGATAGGTAAATGCATAGATAGATAGATACGATAGGTATTTGGATATATCTATCTATAGGTATAGATATATAAATACATATAACTAGATATATTATAGCTAGATATATATATGTATAGGTAAGGTAAAATATATAAGGTTTGTGTATATATGTGTTTATGAGATATATATGTAGATACCTAGGTATATGCCTATATGTATTAGATATATATATTTTAGCCTAGATTATAGCTAGATATATATGTTTATGCATAGTTAGTTAGCTAGAGGGGTAGTCGGGTTGAGTTTAGAGCGGTATCTCAATACCTTGAGATACCGAGGTATTTCAATACCTTGAGATAACCAAGGTATTGGGTTTCGAGCGGGGTATTTGAGCATTAGCCTAGGAAATATCTTGGAGTGATTTTTATATGCTTATGTGTATATATTTACGTGTGCTAGCATAATTTTTAGAGGGTATAGGCGGGGTATTTAGCGTAGGTTGAGGTATCGGATACCGAGGGTATTCCGGTATCTCAAGGAGGCGAGTTTGTGAGTTTTCCAGCTTAATGACATCGGTTTGACCTAGAATTTCAGGAGCACCCTAGTTTAACCCAGACTTGACCGTAGTTGACTCGGTTGACCGCCAAAGTCAACTTTTGACCTAGTTTTGACCCAGAGTTGACTTTTTGGACCCAGAGTTGACTCTTTGACCCAGATTTCATCGGTTTGACTCGTTTGACCTAGAACGACCCTAGAAGCCTATTTTTAGTTATTTTATATCTGTTTAACTCTTTAGAATCCTGTTTAACCTTGCTTTTCGCATTAGGTCCTTGCGACACCGGTTCGGATCGCCAGTTGCTCAGGACGTCAGGCGAGTACATTCTCTGATAGTTTTCATTATCTGATGATTATTATGATTCAGCTTCTAGTATAGTATCATCTGATTATTCTGGCACAACACGGGACACTGACTGGTATTTCTGGATTCATTTACTTGCGACACGTACATTTCATGTTTCTGGCCTCTATTCTGGAATTACTACTGGCATCACCTACAGGCATCACTACAGGCATCATTCATGTTCAGGCTGGACTAATCTTGATTTGCGTGTCGAATCTTGGATCCACTTGTATTAGTCGGAACGGGGAAATACTCGAGTAGACATGTAAATATTCCTATCTGGAATCATCAGGCATCACTTCCTCTGGTCTAATCTGGAATGATAGCAGCCGCGCACCCAGTGCGCGGTGAGCCGTACTTACCCCTAGCCGTTTACATGTCGAAACAAGTATTTCAAAGACACCGAGTTCATTCTTTATAGTCTGGACTCTCATGCATTTCTTGACTTGTCTCACTTACATATTTCTGGACTTGACTCACTACATATTTTTCATGCTGGACTCACTACACGTTCATGTGCACGGACTTGATCTTAGCTTAGATTTCTTGTATCTTGCAGTTATTACTATCTTGTTCTGATATCCATATATTTTTACCTTTATGCACCAGTGATTTATATACTTCTTGTTTCATACTTGCTTTATTTTTCTTGCTACTTGCTATAACTGTTTTATAGTTTTTATCATTTAAATGGAACTGCTGTTAGAGATATACTTGCTCCAGTCCTGACTGGACATATTTTTCAGAGTATCCGGAGGATTGGTGTCCGGCATTTTATGGACCTGAGCCTGTCGATGGTGCAGACAGGGACCCTCTAGTTTAGGGGTGATTCCAGGTTGGTAGCCGGGATCACTAAGACCTTGTTATTATTTTTATTAGCTTTTAGCACCGGATTTGTCTCCGGTTTTGGATTGAGACCTTGTTTGTATATTATTTTTGGATGATGTATTATTATTATTGATGTTGTGGTGGTTTTAGTTGTTGTTGGTTAGACTTTGGAGTTATTAGATCTCTGTGTTATCTTATCGTGCTTAGTGTCACGACCCGCACCCGGGGTAAGGGTACTAGTCGGAAACAACGCCCAGCCTACGCCGCAGAATCGGCGATAGAACGCTGTCTAAAAAGTCTATCTAATATAATGAACCACCAAAAGATAGTGTACTCAATCACAGAACTAAGATAGAATGAACACGGATCAGATAAGAATAGAATAGTCATCAACTCATGAGTTTAAAATAATACATCAATGAGTCTGAAGAGTAACAAAATAAGCTGGAGACAAATCCAGTACAAAAGAATACTATCATACTACAAGCTACACTCCAGGGTCAACTGTCTCAGTTGGGATAAGTCCCTCTTGAGCCAGGGTCTCCAAATCTAAACCCACAACATCCTAGGGTCCATAATAGGTAGGGTACTCCTCAGTGTCATCTGAAAAAATATATCCAGTCAGGAAAGGAGCAGAGTACATCTCTAACAGCAGTTCTAATCCATGATAAAAACTATGTAACAGTAAATAGCTGTGGATAAATAAGATGCACAAAATAGATACAAGAGATATATAGACAATAAGAAAATACTGGAAAGAAATATAATAATGAACAATATGCCAATGAAACAATAATACTAATGACTAAGTGTGTGAGTACTAGCTTAACATGTGATCGGCTTGGGCAAGATACAATACGGCCTGGCTAATCATACGTGCGGTGCATGATCAACACTATTCGCTTACCAATACTTTATTCAATAGGGATTTGATCACATATCTATACTAATACTCCCCACCCCCAACTGGTATAATAGATCCAACCACGGTATGCTATGGCACTAGATTCCCCAAGAAGATAGCTAGTCTCCCCGAGAATCGGTGTCTGTATATGTACAAGATAACCAATGAAACAATACTTGCACCATATACACCATATACCAAGGAATAACATCTCATGACGAGATCCGGATATACCAATCCGTGTAACCATAGTGTCGAGAAAAATATGTAAATCTACACTAGATACAACGAACATAGAGGATATCATAAATGAGAAACTATCAGAGAATGTACTCGCCTGAAGTCCAATGAACAGTCTCACAGATGTCTGACTCGGTACCTCGAAGACCTAGATATGGAATACCACATTAATACAAGGTCCCGGAAAGAGAACAAGTCAAACTAGTCAACTCCTAGGTCAATAAATTAATTCTAAGTCAAAGTCAACTATGGTCAACTCTAAAGTCAACTAAAGTCAAACATGGTCAAACCAAGGTCAACCTCACAAGAAAACTATATAAAATAATATAGAAATAAAATACAATAATTTAGGAATCAAAATTAGATCCCAAAAGATACTCACACAAAGTATACTAATAATACAAATAATACATACTCTAATATAATATATAAACAACCAATATTTATACAAATAAAATAATATATTATTACAAATATTATATCTCACAAAATACATATATATACATATATATATATACAATAATAATATATAAAATATAATTTAAAACTGCCAAAGCGTCACTGAAAACAGGGAGTTAAAAATACAATTTAATTAAAACAGCTTATAGTGACAGTCTCAACTGTCACAGAAAAACGTCGCAAAAGCCACTGTGTAATAAAACCCACTGCTGCTGCATTGGTGACAGTTAATCAACTATCATCGAAAACTGTCGCCACTGCTGCTAAGATCCCGCCCGCGGCATTAATGACAGAACTGTCATTAATGCACAGTGGGCTACAGCGGCTGCTGCTGACCCGCCTATTTAGCGACAGTTTCACTGTCACAAACCCACTGTCACTAAAACACAGAAATATATATATATATAAATATATATATATATGCAATAATAATCACAATACATATATATAAATAAATAATTATATACTTATATATATATGCACATATAAACTTATAATTAAATACCAATAGTTACAACACATGCACATATTATTGTTCATATTTTACATGGCTAGAAGCACACCTAAAATATATACATTAATATACAAATAATTACATAATAATTATAAATAATATAATTACACAATTAAACACATAAATATATTTTATAAAATATTTATGTATAATTTATACATTAACATAAGTACATATATAATTACATGCAAGAAAGCTACATATTATATTTGTACATCATATTAGCACACACAAAAATATATAGATCTATGCTACAATAATTACTATAATAAATACACAAAATAAATATATAATATCTATATATATTTACTAATTATTAATTGAAGAATTTAAACCATACATAATTAGATCTATTCAAAAATCTACACAATTGGAGAGTATCACACCGTATCCCACTAGATCTAGGATACGCATGTGACACGAGTCCAACACACAACCAATTGCACCCCGAATGATACAAACAAATCACAAATAATATTTATGAATAAATCAAAGTGTCAAAAGTAGATCTATATGTCCGTGTTAAAATACGATATGTTCAAAGCCCCATGTCGGAGGGAAAACCCCCAAAATGACACGTATCACCAAATAGTTGGGATACGAAACACATGTACCAAATTATGGATACGACACTAGCCCCAAACACATAAGCTCATGTCCAATTGATCTATAGGATCAATTGATACACACAACAAAATGTAAATTCGGAATTCCAACAAAATTAACACAAAAAGTACCATAACTTTTTCCATGGGTCTCCTATGAACACAAAACAAAGTCCTATGGGTAGTACATACATATAGGTTAATTTTACATGATTAAATCTCAGATTTAGAAGCTATTTAAATGGGAAAATCTGAATTATACCTATTGGGAGATGGATTCCCAATAAAACCTCTAATTGAGAAGAACTTGCTTCCAAATTGTAGATCCTTGCTCCTCTTTATAGATTCTTGCTTCCTTCTTCTAGATCCTTGCTTCCTCCTTCTCTAATGGTGAATTGGAAAGAATTTGGAATGAATTTGGTAGAGAATTGGAATGGGAATGGAGAGAATTTGGGAGTGGAAATTCTAGATCGAGATTTGGAATGAGAATGAGAGGAGAGAGAAATTTCCCCCCTCTTTTAATAGGCCGGCCTTGCCCCTCTCCCAAGCAATTATAAAATATCCAATGTACCCCTTGGGGCCTCTCATGAAGAAATAATTAAGGAAGGAAGCTTCTAGTCTAATCACTTAATTAATTTAATCCATCTCCTTAACTATGGGCTTTCTAAATGGGCCAAATCTAACTATTTAATTCATGTTGGTCCATGGGTCCAAACTACACTAGTTGGGTCCACTAAAATAAGTCCAAAATAATTAAATAACATCCAACAACAATTAAATAATACAACAAAAATTATTTACCATGCACAATATTTATTTAAATAGGAAATTACTAAAATACCCTTTTTCCTAAAATATGGTAGTGACAAGTCTACCCTCCTTAAAATAATTTCGTCCTCGAAATTCAAAGACGAAAACTACCCCCAGAAAAACACAGAACAAAACTAAAGAATCACAACTAACTAATGAACAGAACATAACAATGAACAGAACATAACTAGAAATAACATACCTCAAGGTACAAACAAATATGGATAACGCTCTCGCATGTCATCCTCTCTCTCCCAGGTAGACTCCCCCGGAGAGATGCCTCCATGCGACGTGCACCAAAGGAATAGTCTGGTTCCTCAGCACCTTCTTTCTCCGATCCAGAATCTCAACTGGCTGCTCTGGATAGCTAAGAGTAGGGCCCACCTCTATCTCCGAGTGATCCAATACATGACTAGGATCTGCCATGTATCGTCTCAACTGCGACACATAAAATACGTTGTGCACTCCCTCCAATGCAGGTGGCAAGTCTAGTCTATAAGCAACTGCACCGACTCTCTCTAGAATAGTGAAAGGTCCGATGAATCACGGACTAAGCTTTCCGCCTCCACCGAAGCGAATCGTGCCTCGTATCGGAGAAATCCTCAGAAACACCAAACCACCCACCTAGAACAAAATACCATATTAAGAACTTAATCTATAACAAACAAGAACAAGCACAAACAAAATCTAAACTATACCTCAAACTCCAAAGGTCTCCGATGGCTATCGGCCCAATGCCGCTGTCTATCCTGCGCCACTCAAAGTCTGTCTCTGATCAAATGAACCTTCTCCGCTGCATCCACAACCATCTCTGGCCCAAGCAAAATTCTCTCTCCAATATTGTCCCAAGACAAAGGAGTACGACACCTCCGACCATATAGAGCTTCAAAAGGTGACATCTCTATACTGGCCTGGTAACTGTTGTTGTAAGCAAACTCTACCAAATGGAGATGGTCCTCCCAAGAACCCCCGAAATCTAGTACACAAGTGCGCAACATATCCTCGAGAGTCTGGATAGTCCTCTCTGACTGCCCATCTGTCTGGGGATGATATGCAGTACTGAACTTGAGCTGAGTGCCCAAACTCTCCTGCAAACTCCTCCAAAAATGACAAGTGAAATGACTATCTCGATCTGAGACTATGCTAACGGGAACTCCGTGTATCCTAACGATCTGCCTCACATACATCTCTGCCAGCTTCTCCGTAGACAAACCCACTTTGAAAGGCAAAAAGTGGGCCAACTTGGTCAATCTATCAACAATGACCCAAATCGCGTCTTTTCCTCCTGGAGATTGTGGAAGTCCGGACACAAAATCCATAGTAATATGTTCCCACTTCCACTCTGGAATGGGTAATGGCTGAAGTAACCCTCCTGGCCTCTGTCTCTCGACTTTCACCTACTGGCACACTAAGCATCTGGATACAAACTGTGCCACTTTCCTCTTCATGCCATACCACCACACACTCTCTCGCATATCCCGATACATCTTGTTAGCATCTGGATGTATGGAATACTGAGAGCGATGCGCTTCCTGCAATACCTCCTCGCGTAACTCCCCACTAGGCACACACAATCTAACTCCATGCCTCAAGGATCCATCATCTGCAATAGTGAAATCATCCTCCAATCCTGCTCTCACCTGAGCTCTGATACTCCTCAAAGATACATCATCATACTGTGCTGCCTTGATCCTGTCCATCAAATCTGAGTGTATCTGCAATCCCCACATCTGCATAGCACACCCAGGAACAATTACCTCAATGCCCAAGCTCTCCAAGTCCTCCAACAGATATCGATCCTGCGTCAAGAACATAGCTACCGGATACCTGCTTAAAGCATCGGCAACTACATTGGCTTTCCCAGGATGATATTGCAAAGAGATATCAAAATCCTTCATCAATTCCAACCACCGACGCTGCCTCATGTTCAACTCCTTCTGCGTGAAAACGTACTTCAAGCTTTTGTGGTCTGTGAAGATCTCCACACGCTCTCCGTACAAATAATGTTTCCACAACTTTAGGGCGAATATGACAGCTGCCAACTCCATATCATGGGTAGGATAGTTCTTTTCATGAGGACGCAATTGCCTGGATGCATAGGCAATCACTTTCCCATGCTGCTGAAGAACACAACCTAAACCCTTCCCCGATGCATCACTATAAATAGTGAAACCTCCGGACCCTGATGGCAACGTCAAAATAGGAGCAGACGTCAACCTCTTCTTCAACTCCTCAAAAGCAACCTGACAATCCTCCGTCCAAACAAACTCCACATCCTTCCTTGTGAGTCTGGTCATCGGCTCGGCAATCCTCAAAAAATCTTGCACAAACTTTCTGTAATAGCCTGCCAATCCTAAGAAACTCCTGATCTCTGCTACTGAACTCGGAGTCTTCCAAGATTCCACTGCTGAAATCTTCTTCGGATCCACTGAAATACCATCACCAGTCACAACATGCCCCAAGAATTCTACCTTGTCCAAGAAAAACTCATATTTGGATAACTTCCCATACAACTTCTCCTTCCTCAGCACATCCAACACAATCCTCAAATGCTCCTCATGCTCCTCCGGTGTCCTCGAGTATATGAGTATGTCGTCGATGAACACCACCACGAACTTGTCAAGGTACTGGTGGAACACCTTGTTCATCAAGTTCATAAATACCGCCGGTGTATTAGTCAAACCAAACGGCATCACCATAAACTCGTACTGACCATACCGAGTTCTAAAAGCAGTCTTCGGTATGTCCTCCGGCTTCACCTTCACTTGATGGTAGCCTGATCTCAAATCTATCTTAGAAAACACCTTCGCACCACTCAACTGATCAAACAGATCATCAATCCGTGGCAAAGGATACTTATTCTTGATAGTGAGATTATTCAAAGCCCTGTAATTAATGCACATACGCACCGATCCATCCTTCTTCGGTACAAACAATACCGGGGCTCCCCATGGTGAAGAACTCGATCTGATAAACCCCTTATCCTGCAATTCGTCCACCTGCTTCTTCAACTCGACCAGCTCGCTGTTATTTACTCTATAGACATGTTGCGAAATTGGTTCTGCACCTGGCACCAAGTCTATAGAAAATTTAACATCTCGATCTGGTGGCAATCCTGGCAATTCCTCAGGAAACACATCCAAGAATTCTGCTATCAACGGATGTGTCAACTCCTTGTCTTCTACCATAGCTCCATAAATAATGCCTTCGTCCTGCTCCGTAGCTCCTCTAGTAAACTCGAACTCTGGCTCTCCTGGCGGACCAAACAAAACTCTACCTCCTCTACAGTCTATGCTAGCACGGTGCCTACTCAACCAATCCATCCCAAGTACAATGTCATAGCTTGGAAGTGGCATTATAAGTAGACACGCACTCAACTTTCGGCCTCCCAGAGTAACTCTTCGATCCTTACAAATATTATTAACCAGGATAATGCCTCCCCCGGTCATGATCTTGCAAGTCCTAAGCAAAGACTCAGCTACCAAACCATGCTTCAGAGCAAAAGAAACAGATACAAAACTATGGGAAGCACCACTATCAAACAAAGCTAAGGCTGGAATGGAATCAAGAAGAATAGAACCTGCGATGACATCTCCTGTGGGTTCCTCCTCTTCGACGGTCATAGCAAACGCTCGTCCCTGTCGAGCACCTTCCTGCTATTGATGCTGGACAAAACGCTGCTGCTGTGTCGGAAGCGGTCCCCTCGGCTGTGCTGCAGGTGGTCTCGTCTGTGTCCTCGGAGCTGGAGCTGCTCCTTGAACTGCACGACGAGGATACTCCCTTGATTGATGCCCTTCAGTACCACATACAAACAAACTCCTAGCCTCCTCCTGCAAACTTCCCAGATGTGGCCGGACTTCTTGCAGAAGTTGCATGGGGCCTGCTGTAACTGCCTCTGCTGCTGAGGTGCCTGGTGAAAAGGCGCTCTAGCTGGAGTCTGGTTCTGCTGTGGCTGCTGGAAAGGTCTGGACTGGAAATGAGGATGTTTGGCAGATACTGCACTGCCGTTGGCCCCCAGAAAAGAATCACGGTCTCTCTTGGTCTTCAAACCCAGATCCCGATCAACCTTGCGTGCCTCCGCAAGTATCTCCGAGTATGTCTCATAAAAAGACGGAATGAGAATCTTCACCTCCCAGTTTAGACCCTCTCAGAAACGAATAGCTCGAACCTCCGGCTCCCTCACCAAGTACTCTGCAAATCGGCTCAACCTACCGAACTCCGCAGCGTATTCCTCCACAGACATGCTTCCCTGAATGAGACTCTCAAATTGTCTCCCCAAGTCAAGCCTGTCTATCCGAGCGAAAAACTTCTTCTTGAAAAGGTCCTTGAATACCTCCCAAGATTGTCCTGCGTCAACTAGAACCGGCTCATTCCTGAACCAAGTGCGAGCGACGTCGAACAGTTGAAGTCCTACCGCCTCAACCTTCAGATCTTCAGAAAGATGGGACACCCTCATAAGATGCTCAATATCCTCGAGCCAATCATCAGTATAGACGATGCCCTCCGTCCCTTTGAAAACCCTAGGCTCCAGTTTCTTGAAGTCCTGAATGTTGCCTGGCCGAAGCTGAGCAACTTGAGGAACAACCTGCTGCTGGATCGGAACTCCTCTCTCAACTACAGCACGAGCAAGCTGATGAGCACTCTCGATGCCCTGCCGTAGAACGTCGATCTGCCTCTGATGTGCCTCTGACTGAGCCCTCTGTACCTCGAGCATCTCACGAAATAGTGTAAACATCTGTGACGCCTCTGCTGGCACAGAAGGTGGAGGTGGAAGCCCCTCAGATACAGCTGGCACAGTCCTCTGAGTAGGTGGTGGACCTCCGAAAGCAGCTGACACTCCAATCACCGGAGAAGTGACTGGTGCAGGCCCTCGGGATATCGCAGACCTCTCAGAAGCTGCTCTCCCCTGCTGTGATCTAGTCTTAGGCGGCATCCTGAGACAAAGCGAAAAAAAGAATCAATATGGCACAAGATGTAAGACATCAAGGAAAGGACAGTTTAAGAGATCAAGTATCAATATCAAAGGAGAATAGTTGAATCAAAAAAATTTTCCTAGATGTGATTGAGTATCTCAGCCTATATCCTATTACAGGCTCGCAGTAGTACAACTAAGTTGTCGCACTACCACGACATCACATACTTGTGAAGCTAGACCTGCATGGGCCACCACCAAAAACGTGTCACGATCCGCACCCGGGGTAAGGGTACTAGTCGGAAACAACGCCCAGCCTACGCCACAGAATCGGCGATAGAACGCTGTCTAGAAAGTCTATCTAATATAATGAACCACCAAAAGATAGTGTACTCAATCACAGAACTAAGATAGAATGAACACGGATCAGATAAGAATAGAATAGTCATCAACTCATGAGTTTAAAATAATACATCAATGAGTCTGAAGAGTAATAAAATAAGCCGGAGACAAATCCAGTACAAAAGAATACTATCATACTACAAGCTACACTCCAGGGTCAACTGTCTCAGTTGGGATAAGTCCCTCTTAAGCCAGGGTCTCCGAATCTAAACCCACAACATCCTAGGGTCCATAATAGGTAGGGTACTCCTCAGTGTCATCTGGAAAAATATATCCAGTCAGGAAAGGAGCAGAGTACATCTCTAACAGCAGTTCTAATCCATGATAAAAACTATGTAACAGTAAATAGCTGTGGATAAACAAGATGCACAAAATAGATACAAGAGATATATAGACAATAAGGAAATACTGGAAAGAACTACAATAATGAACAATATGCCAATGAAACAATAATACTAATGACTAAGTGTGTGAGTACTAGCTTAACATGTGATCGGCTTGGGCAAGATACAATGCGGCCTGGCTAATCATACGTGCGGTGCATGATCAACACTATTCGCTTACCAATACTTTATTCAATAGGGATTTGATCACATATCTATACTAATACTTCCCACCCCCAACTGGTATAATAGATCCAACCACGGTATGCTATGGCACTAGATTCCCCAAGAAGATAGCTAGTCTCCCCAAGAATCGGTGTCTGTACATGTACAAGATAACCAATAAAACAATACTTGCACCATATACACCATATACCAAGGAATAACATCTCATGACGAGATCCGGATATACCAATCCGTGTAACCATAGTGTCGAGAGAAATATGTAAATCTACACTAGATACAACGAACATAGAGGATATCATAAATGAGAAACTATCAGAGAATGTACTCGCCTGAAGTCCAATGAACAGTCTCACAGATGTCTGACTCGGTACCTCGAAGACCTAGATATGGAATACCACATTAATACAAGGTCCCGAAAAGAGAACAAGTCAAACTAGTCAACTCCTAGGTCAATAAATTAATTCTAAGTCAAAAGTCAACTATGGTCAACTCTAAAGTCAACTAAAGTTAAACATGGTCAAACCAAGGTCAACCTCACAAGAAAACTATATAAAATAATATAGAAATAAAATACAACAATTTAGGAATCAAAATTAGATCCCAAAAAATACTCACACAAAGTATACTAATAATACAAATAATACATACTCTAATATAATATATAAACAACCAATATTTATACAAATAAAATAATATATTATTACAAATATTATACCTCACAAAACACATATATATACATATATATATATACAATAATAATATATAAAATATAATTTAAAATTGCCAAAGCGTCACTGAAAACAGGGAGTTAAAAATATAATTTAATTAAAACAGCTTATAGTGACAGTCTCAACTGTCACAGAAAAATGTCGCAAAAGCCACTGTGTAATAAAACCCACTGCTGCTGCATTGGTGACAGTTAATCAACTGTCATCGAAAACTGTCGCCACTGCTGCTAAGATTCCGCCTGCAGCATTAATGACAGAACTGTCATTAATGCACAGTGGGCTACAGCGGCTGCTGCTGACCCGCCTATTTAGCGATAGTTTCACTGTCACAAACCCACTGTCACTAAAACACAGAAATATATATATATATAAATATATATATGCAATAATAATCACAATACATATATATAAATAAATAATTATATACTTATATATATATGCACATATAAACTTATAATTAAATACCAATAGTTACAACACATGCACATATTAATGTTTATATTTTACATGGCTAGAAGCACACCTAAAATATATACATTAATATACAAATAATTACATAATAATTATAAATAATATAATTACACAATTAAACACATAAATATATTTTATAAAACATTTATGTATAATTTATACATTAACATAAGTACATATATAATTACACGCAAGAAAGCTACATATTATATTTGTACATCATATTAGCACTCACAAAAATATATAGATCTATGCTACAATAATTACTATAATAAATACATAAAATAAATATATAATATCTATATATATTTACTAATTATTAATTGAAGAATTTAAACCATACATAATTAGATCTATTCAAAAATCCACACAATTGGAGAGTATCACACCGTATCCCACTAGATCTAGGATACGCATGTGACACGAGTCCAACACACAACCAATTGTACCCTGAAGGATACAAACAAATCACAAATAATATTTATGAATAAATTAAAGTGTCAAAAGTATATCTATGTGTCCGTGTCAAAATACGACATGTTCAAAGTCCCGTATCGGAGGAAAAACCCCCAAAATGACACGTATCACCAAATAGTTGGGATACAAACCAATGTACCAAATTATGGACACGACACTAGCCCCAAACACATAAGCTCATGTCCAATTGATCTATAGGATCAATTGATACACACAACAAAATGTAAATTCAGAATTCCAACAAAATTAACACAAAAAGTACCATAACTTTCTCCATGGGTCTCCTATGAACACAAAACAAAGTCCTATGGGTAGTACATACATATAGGTTGATTTTACATGATTAAATCTCAGATTTAGAAGCTATTTAAATGGGAAAATCTGAATTATACCTATTGGGAGATGGATTCCCAATGAAACCTCTAATTGAGAAGAACTTGCTTCCAAATTGTAGATCCTTGCTCCTCTTTATAGATCCTTGCTTCCTTCTTCTAGATCCTTGCTTCCTCCTTCTCTAATGGTGAATTGGGAAGAATTTGGAATGAATTTGGTAGGGAATTGGAATGGGAATGGAGGGAATTTGGGAGTGGAAATTCTAGATCTAGATTTGGAATGAGAATGAGAGGAGAGAAAAATTTCCCCCCTCTTTTAATAGGCCGGCCTTGCCCCTCTCCCAAGCAATTATAAAATATCCAATGTACCCCTTGGGGCCTCTCATGAAAAAATAATTAAGGAAGGAAGCTTCTAGTCTAATCACTTAATTAATTTAATCCATCTCCTTAACTATGGGCTTTCTAAATGGGCCAAATCTAACTATTTAATTCATGTTGGTCCATGGGTCCAAACTACACTAGTTGGGTCCACTAAAATAAGTCCAAAATAATTAAATAACATCCAACAACAATTAAATAATACAACAAAAATTATTTACCATGCACAATATTTATTTAAATAGGAAATTACTAAAATACCCTTTTTCCTAAAATATGGTAGTGACACTTAGATTCGTGATTGAGTATATTGTGATTATCTTTATGATATTTGCTCCTCCGTTTGGAGTTGAGATCTTGACAGGTTTATATATTGATTGTGTGGTTGCCCTCCTTTTGGAGAGGTCATGGCCGATTTTTGTGTGAAATTATTATCTAGATAGTTGACCTAGACAGCGTTCTACCGCCGATGCTGCGGCGTAGGCTGGACGTACCCATGACTCATGCCCAATTTTCCGGGGGTGGGTCGTGACAGCATTCATCATGATTCAGTGCACAACAGAGTTAGAATAGCAGTTATTATACATTGAAGTGTGTATGTGTGTGTGTGTGTGTGTGGACTGCACACTTGGCAATTGCTGAGTGTTGTGCATTCAGTGAGCATCTGTTCGGGCAGTGCACTACACAGCAATTGTAGTTGCAACAGAAATCTCACTACTAGAAAATAGGCCTTTTGCGTCACCTTTAATGATGGCATATACCAACCATCGCCAAAAAAGTCTTTTGCGACACACTTTTGTGACGTCCTCTTAAAGTATAGCAAAAATATCTTTTGCGTCTCCTTTTTGTGACGACTTTTATATCTTTGTAGCAAAATGTCCTTTTGTGTCATTTTTATGCGCCGACGTAATATTGGTGTCGCAAAAAAAGTAATTTTGTATAAACTAATTATAATATGCCAAAATCTTGATATATTCATATGAACAATGATAAGATGATGGCTCTTTAACTTGATGGCAGGGGTGTGATGGCAGAGCTTGCAAGGTACATGTCAGAGCTTACATGCACGTTGGAAGGAGTTTTAGTTGAGAACCTGGGCTACCAGGACAACATGCTTTACCAAGAATTGTAGCAAGAACACATGCTTACTCCACCTCAACCGTTATCCCATGCCCATTCTCACCAGAGATGTTCGGTCTAATGCCTCACAACGATAATGTCTTCCTCGTCATTCTTTATCAAGACCAAGGAGTGGTCTATAGTTAATAAAGGATTCCAAATGGGTCATCATTAGGCCCAACTTAGATGCCCTCATAGTCAAAATTGTATATCTCTTTCAAAAACACAAGTGAACAATATGAGTTTCCTATAGACAATAATAACATGTTATCTATCAAACTATATTTGGCTTACAAATATTACAATTATAATGACCATTATTTAATTTTTAACTATTGAAATGCACTATTTCTTTTCTTTTCTAGGACCATCATTGTTTGTTAGGGACACATAATTTATAAATCAAGTCACAATCCCATAGTCATAGCTATACACGACCATTAGCATATTAAATTTTAATTAAATTAATTTTAAAATGTTAATAAAAATTATAATATAATTAAATAAAATATTAACTTTTAATTAATTAATTATAGTAAGTAAAAAATAATAGAAAATAAAATAAAGGAGCACTTGAGAAAAGAACAAAGTCTAGAAATAAAAAATTTGGTTGAATTTTTTTTTGGCGGGGCAGTTCCCACCAACCCTTTTAGTATATTCCCTAATATAGAATTATGCACTCTCTCTCTATAATCGAGAGATAAGGAGATTAGATCATGATCTCGGTGGTAAGCGCCACAAAAAGCCAGCCTGCTGCACCTGCCACCGCAAGAATCATCAGATCCTGATCTCGACCCTCTACTTTTCTTCGTTTATCTTTTGGAGAGAAATGGAAGGGAACACCTCCCCCTTGGTGGAGGCAAAGAGCCTCCTCCACGGCCACGACAGCTTCGCCAAGGTAACCTTTGCATGTTGTACCGAATGGATATTTTTGTGAGATTAGGGTTGTTATATTTGGGCACCACAAATATTCAATTATGGTGTATCTGACACTGGAAATATGGAGGTAGGTTTTATTTAAATAGTATATAGGTGTCTATTTTCTTCTACATAATGTCTTTTTGAGATCAGTTTGGGTATCATAATATAGAATTATTGTTTTGCATCTAAGATATTTACTAGAGAGAAATGGAAAAGAAGGATTCTCGTGTTCAACCCCTATGATTTGGGATAAATATATACTTTTTATTGTATATTTATGAATTTTTTATGCCTGGATTGGCTATCTTTGTGGCGTTAAATTACATGGTCTTAATATATGGTTTACTTTGTTGATCAATTACACGAAAACCTTTTGGTCTGAGTTTTTGCTCATGTATTATATTGCAAGAATGAAAAATATTTGGAGAAAATATGTTTTTTTTTACTTTGATACGCACAATATTATATTGAGTAGCAATTCGGTGCGAGTAAACAATGATAATTTTATAAAACTATAAGTAAACTTCTATGACATTCTTATATTATAATACCAATATCATGGTAGCGATTGCAAAGAAGGTTTCGACCATGGAAATGAAATGCATATCAGTCTAATTACATTTTATGTTGCAGAGCACTATACACTATAATTGATGTGCCATAGACAAAAGGAAGGCAAAGAAACTAAAACTCATAGGAAATTTTCTAAGAACCTTACTTTCATTTAGGATAAGAGAATGCGTACAACTTATTACCCTAGAAAAGCCACCTAAGAAAGCACACTAGGAGCATAAGATAGAATAAGATATAAAAAATTGAAAAGAATGTTTTTTCTGGATTCTACTTTAGGTTATGTTAATATATCAACTATATATAACAATTCCTGCAAAGGAATATTGTGGGCCAAAATAGATTATTATTGTCCAATTGAATGTAAGCAAACATCATTTCTTATTGGTAGAAGCATTGTGCTTCCTATAAATGGTAATCTATAACACCATATGTCTGCACCAATTTATGTCCATGGTTCCTAGGTTAAGAGAGATCACAATGTATGATACTCATATGTATATGCTTTTATTTGTCTTGGAGTAAATTTTATTAGCCTTTTTAGATATTTGAGGTGCTTATCCATGTTCATTGAAAACTACATCTATGTAATCTATAATAAACAACAAAAGTAACCCGAGGATGATGATAACCAGCATTAATCAAGAATAGGTGTTGGCGGTGTATACATTGATAACTTCACTTTGGAAATTGGGTCGTGAGAATGTTGTTCAATTGTCTTTTTGTCTCATAAAGATGGTGCATTTTACTAGTCCTATCAAATTTTTTGATAATGTCTGGTTCTCATTTTATATGTTTACTTACGCACATGGTTGATGATGGACATATATAGAATAATATATTTAAGGTATGTATGTGTGCATAAAAGATCGACACCAAAGCTTGTAAGTAGATTCTTCCCTGACGTTTTGTCACGACCTGCATCCGTATAATTGGACACAAGTACGTGACAACATCCAGCCTATGCCGTAACAACGATGTAGAACGCTGTCTAGGTTAACAATACTATCTATCACATCTTACAATGATATAACATAACATGTCAATAATATCTCAACTTCATAAGGATGACAAGATGATAAGATAATGATAATATCAATACTCCATCACAATAAAACTATAAGCAAGATGAAACATACGATGTACGATATGATATAAGAAGAATCCAAGAATACGACTCTAGTGATATACATCTTAATACATCAATAATACTAAGAGTCTAGCAATCCTCAACATCACATAAGTCTCAAGTAGTACAACTCAAAGTCTCAAATAGCTGGAAACAAATCCATTATAATGGAATGCTAAATGCTAAATAAGACTCTACTAGTGGTGTCTCCTCTGAGGGAACTGGCTCCTCCTGGAACTCCTGAACAAACTCTCCGACTACACTCTCCGGGGTCCATAGTAGGTGGGTTAGAACTCCTCAAGGTCCTTTGAAAAATATTATCCAGTCAGGATTGGAGCGAAGCACATAAACTAACAAAAGTTCCAATTAAATTGATAAAGACTATAAAATAGTGAGAAATGAATATACATGATAAAAAAGTAATGCTAGAAATGTAAAGAAACATGAGACACAAGTATCATTTCCCAGAGAAATAATACGCAAAGAGTAAGCTGGTAAATGAGAGTAGAAGCAGGTATAAACTGGAATGAGGAATGAAATAAACTAGCTATGTGTTTAAAATATTAGTTTATTATGTGATCGGCTTGGGAGCACGAGTCAGGCTCGTTCATATATGATTAGATATGAGTCACGAATATAATATAGGATCAGGCTTAATTATATATAACCAGCTATGATGCACGGATAAAGGTCATGCTACCATACGTGAGGTGTAAGGTTAGCCTTGATGCACGTATATGGAATATGATCACATAACTTGTTAATACTTCTTCCTTCCCTCGACTAGTACCATGGATCCAATCACGACTTCTCATGACTGGTATTTATATATACTAGCACATGTATCACCGTGTCAGAAATAAAGTATAACACTACAAAATTGATATCCTAGTAATCATCAAAATAACGAAAACTGTCAGAGAATGTACTTGCCTAAAATTTGGTGATGGAAATACCAAATAGTGTCCGTATCAGAGTCTCAAAGACCTAAATATGAATTATCATGTCAAAACAGTATTTTGAAAACATAAACATACTAAATTAACTTAATTTTAGGTTTTCTAGGTCAAAACTAGGTTAAGTTGGTCAAACTAGGTCAACTATTGATTTTGGGTGCATAAGTAGCTCTTACGTTGGTTTATAAAGTCATACTAGTTAAAACTAGGTTTCTAGGTCATTTTGGTAGATTACTAATTCAATACACTAATATCTCTATTAATACCTACTATATATACTAATACCTTGGCCTAAAGGTATTTACCTTTGTATCCTAGCTAATACCTTTCCCCGTATCATATTACCTAAACAATGGATCAATACCTTGGTTATGGCTAACTACCTTAGTTGTAAGTTATTACCTTGGGCCAAATACCTCACTCAAAACCCTTACCTAGGCCATAAACCAAACCTTCACTTAGCATCTTAATATCTTACCAACCTATACAATACTTCTCATGTATCATGGATACCATGATATACTACCCTCACTAATATTCTACACACTTACCTCAAATAATACCTACACCACACTAACTCCTCACTCAATCCAAGTATACCATATACACTAGCACACTTAACTACACTCATGCGCCTAGCACTGACACTCACATATGCTCACTTGAACACACTCTTAGGTACCCACACACATAAGCACATCAGTCATAACCCCACACTGTGCACAGACATTCCTGTTCACTGCTCTCATGACTGAGCAATGCATGTGCTATACAGGCCCTCAATACCGAACCTGCTGCTACCCCTTATCCCCACTGTGATGCACAAGTAGTAGTAACTCCCCTCACATATCCTATTGCACTAGAGTAGTAGCTCTAATGTTGCTACTGCTACTTCTGCTGTTGATCTCTGAATAGACTTCCTATAACTACTATAGGCAGGCACCGTAAGTGTTTTGCACCTGTGTATGCAGATTGCAGGTAACCCCATGCTGTAGCAATCCT
Source organism: Iris macrosiphon (assembly GCA_036927795.1). Taxonomy (NCBI): domain Eukaryota; kingdom Viridiplantae; phylum Streptophyta; class Magnoliopsida; order Asparagales; family Iridaceae; genus Iris; species Iris macrosiphon. Next base: position 109,769 of record JAYESA010000205.1, on the reverse strand, counting down.
TCTTACTTACAAAACCCAACACCACTGCTAGCCCATCTATCCATTGACTGAAACCTAAGAGCATAACAAAAGGGCAGTGCTCGACTGAATACAACCCAATTGCTCTTCCTAACTCACAGTGCAACAGGAGTAACCTGAGCCCCTATATTGTCTGTATATCCTTCCCTTCCTCTTATATGGAACCAAGCCTTCACTGCTGAACTCGAGCATATGCCTTGAGTATACTGAGTATCAACATTCAAAAGAGACTGAAACATTCCCTCATACAACACATCCTCTATCAACACAACCACATCCTATCTATAATTCCCCCAACTCACAACACATACACAACACACTATCCAAATCTCAAACACCTTGAGTGCATTACTCCATGATACACATACAACCCATGATACACCACAACTATAATATCAAGCCAAGATCTACATGAATCCAATCCAAATTGATTCTTAACCCCTTATTCCCAATCACAATTAATTATATAAAGGAATTAACAAATAATTAAGATTGCAATGAAATTAACCCATGATACCCCAAGGTGATACACATGGATACATATGGATATCAACATACAAGAATTATCAATTTTAACTGTGTGTATCCCACAATATCATGATACCTTCTTACGTATCCTATTTAGGGCACGTAACCACCATCACATATCAATTAGGACACAAGAATTTCTTTGAGGACTTGTATCAAACACTTTGTGTCATAAATTCATAATTATATTAGAAGCACCACAAAAATTATCATTCCAATCAATAAAACCCTAATTCTATTGGAAAAGAACCCACTACAAACTAGTATACCTATTGGGGGGGGTCAATTTCTCATATTTGAGGTTCCCTAGGGCTTCAATTCTGATTTAGAAAATAGAATTTGGGGAAAAATAAAAATTATCAATTGAGATTGAGTCTCCAATGGAAACCTACGAGTTATACACGAAATAAAAAGTATGACATGATTCCTTCTTCCTTGGCACTCCCTCCAAGCCTCCTTATGCTCCAAAGCTCCAATTCTCCAAGTGGAAGAAAAATTAAAGAGAATGAAGGTAGAACAAGAACTAGGGTTTGGTAGGGTTTGGTGTTCCTAATAGAAATGAGAAAAAATGAGAAGAAAGGGGGTTTATATATTGAACTAGAAATAAGAGAAAAAAAAATTGTTTTACTTTAATTACAAGTTTGCCATTACAAGCTTAACCTAATGACATCTAATGGAATCTACTTAATAGGAAGGAAATATTCTATTGAAATCTAATTAATATGAAAGGAATATTCTATTAGAAAGGAAGGAAATATTTTATTGGAATCTAATTAATAGTAGAAAATATTCTATTCAAATTATCATGACATCCTACTAAATTCTAACTCACTAATTTTAGGCTAAATTTTACTTTGATACCCTCAAATATTATAAATGTTCAACTTGATATCCTAAACTTTTTTAATCAATAACTTGATACCCTAAACTATTAAAACTTTGCAACTTAATACCCAATTTTTTTTCTAAACTACCCCTTCCCCCCTCCCTCACCAGCTTTCCCCTCCCCCTTCCCCTCCCCCTCCCTCTCCAGCTGACTCCCTCCCTCTCCGGCCGACCCCCCTTTCCCCCTCCCTCTCCGGCCGACCCTTCCTTCCCCCCTCCCTCTTTGCGCGCATGGGCCGACGGGGGCGGGCGGGCAGCAGCGGTGGCAGCATGAGCGACGACGGCAACAAAAGCAGCGCGGGGGCCGGCTGCATAGGGGAAGGTAAACGACGGAAGGAGTGAGGGGTGAACGGTGGAGGAGTGGGGGGAGGAGGGAGGGATAGGGAAAAGAGAGATAGGGGTATTTTAGAAAAAAAATATTTTTTAAGGTATTAACTTGAACATTTTAAAACTTTAAGGTATTAAGGTGAACATTTATAATAGTTGAGGGTATCAAAGTAAAATTTAGCCCTAATTTTAACTAAATGAAACCTCATAATTAACAAATACTGAAATAACAATATTACCCCTAACATTGAACTCGATTTTGGTGTTTAACTAAATGAAACCTTATAAGTAACAAATAGTGAAATGATAATATTACCCCTAACATTGAACCCGATTTTGATGGTTACAGATTCTATCCTCCTAAGAAAAATTTCGTCCTCGAAATTTAAAATATGAACACAATTTAAGGTAACATGCACAAAAAAGAAGATTTAGATTTAGGTTTCTAGCAGTTACAAATTCTACCACACTTAAAATAATTGTCCTCAAAATTAGAAGACGTAGCTAACACTAGAACAAACAATAACAATGAAGAAGGAAAAAAAATACCTCAGGCTCGAAGAGATAGGGGCATCGCTCGCACATCTCATCCTCCCTCTCCCAGGTTGACTCACCCAGGGAGTGATGCCTCCACACGACATAAACCAAAGCAATCGTCTGGTTCTGCAGCACCTTCTTCTTGCGATCCAAAATCTCCACTAGCTGCTTTGGATAGGGGAGAGTTGGGCCCACCTCGATCTTCAAGTGATCCAATACGTGACTAGGGTCTGCCACATACCATCTCAGCTGTGACCCGTGGAATACATTATGAAATCCCTCTAGTACAGGCAAAAAGTCTAGTCGATAGGCCACTACACTGACCATCTCAAGAACACCGAAGGGTCCGATGAACCGTGGGCTAAGCTTCCGCCTCTACCAAAGCAAATCGTATCCTGTGTCAGAGAAATCTGCAGGAACACCAAAGAACAAAATAAGGCCTTACACACTCTAAAATAAAACAGTCACAAACAAGCACAATACAAAAATCTAAATTCTATACCTCAAACTTCAAAGGTCTCCGGTGGCTATCGGCCTAATGCCGTTGTCTGTCATGCGCCACCCGAAGTTTATCCCTGATCAGCTTGACATTCTCGGCAGCATCTACAACCATCTCAGGCCCTAATAAATCTCTTTTTAACATCGTCCCAAGACAAGGGAGTGTGACACCTCCGTCCATATAGAGCCTCAAATGATGACATCTCTATACTGGCTCAGTAACTTTGTTATAAGCAAACTCTACCAGGTAAAGATGATCCTCCCAAGAACCCCAAAATCTAACACACAGGTGCCACTACCAAAATATAATGAAATAGCGACGTTGTTAGCGACGTCAGAGTAAAACGTCGCTAATATTAAAGATTTCAGCGACTCTAAATTTTAACGTCGCTATAAGTCACTGTTTGGCGACATATAGCGACTGTAAATTAGTTTTTTAAAAGAATAGTCGCTATAAGCTTATTTAAGGTCGCTAAACGTCACTGAGTTTTATTATTTAGCGACGTTTAGCGACGTTAATCTTTTAGATATTTAGCGACGTTTTCAGCGACGTCTAAAACGTCGTTTAAAATTTTTTTAGCGACGTCATAAGTTGACATCGCTAAACGTCGCTAACATTTTAATATAGGTTTTGGTTCCCCCCTTCTGTCGAAATACTCTAATTTTTCAAAACCTGCCCTCCTCTTTCCCCCCCTCTCCGGCGAACTGCACACACCGGCGTCCTCCACAACGGCCTACTCCGGCGTCCCCCTCCTCTAGGTAAACCCTCTCTCTCTCTCTCGCTCTCTCTCATAGGGCACGACATAACACTGACATGACACACATACAGAGAAGAGTACTTGTTTTATGCTAGGGTGATGATACATGTGAGTCAAGAGTTGTATGTGTGGAGAGTGAGGGTGGACTTGCTCGAGTGTGTGGCTTGGTGTCTGTATTGTGGTTTCAGCACAGAGAAGAGTGAGGGCAGTGGTGTATTGAAGGAGTATGAGGTGGGGATGGCCTGTGTTGAAGGTATATGCCACCATCATCAGGTATGAAGGTCGGGTTCAGTATGAGAATGAGAGGGTGCTCAAATCAGGAGCAACAACAGTAGTGAGATGGTAAGGAGAATGTGCATAAATTGCATAAGCAAGAGCCTCTGCTCAGGCCAAGGGATGGCAGGCAGTAGGGGTTCTCACTTGACACTGCAAGGAGTGTTAAGGATGTGCATTATGTATCTAGTAGTGTTGTAGATAGAGTGCTTTGGTAGGTGTATGTATGCACATGTGTGGGTGTTTAAGATTGGGGTTCAGTCTTGGATGTATGCTACAACAAGTGTTCAGATGGGGGAAAATAGTGGGAAGCTACTGCTTTGTACATTAAAAACAGTTGTTGTTTGGAGTGGTACTGCAGAATATTGCAGTAGTAAGGAGAGTGCAACTTACAATCAGTGTATAAGTTTGTATGAAGTATTAGTGAGGAAAAAATAGTAGTTATATATGGGGTATTTCAGGTCTGACCAAGGGGGAAAGTATACTCCCTAGTTGAACTAGGTTGGAGCGTTGAGGGATATGAGTGACTGCAAACATTAGGAGGAAGTATCGGGCAGTAGAGTGGGAGAGTATACTACTTTCTTTGGTGTTATAATAGATGATGAGACTGATACAAGTGTATAAGTAAGATGGGGAGTTGGTGACTGTATCAGTAAGAAGGCATGAGACCAGTTAGTAGTGTCCTTGTGTTAACTTGTATGTGGATGCTTATCTTTTTGAGTGTTAGTTAAGTGAGTTCATGGTGTATGTCAGTGAACCTTGTATTAGAATGTGTATCAGTAAACATGTAGGGCTATTACAGGCAGTGCCTGACTAAAGGCCAAGCAATGAGGGAGGAGTGGCAATGCACTCTTGTGCACTGTCAAATATTATGGGAGTTAAAAACCTGATGTGTGAGTTCATACGCATAGGTGCAATATACGCAAAGCCTGTGTGAGCATTTAAGGTACTAGGACTAGTTACTCCCTTCCACCAATTTCTTTGGGAGCTTTGAAGTATCAGTTGGGGAACTAGATAATTAAGTAGTAGTTTAGGTAGTAATATTTCACAAAGGGTAGTAATATTTTACACAAATACAATGTACGTAAAACTTGATGTGTGAGTTCATATGCACAGGTGTAATGTCTAGAGTCTTGTGTTAGTTAAGGTAGTAATATTTCACAAAGGGTGTAAAATTTGACAACAAAAATGACTTAAGTCTTCGTAGTAATTTGATTTATAGGACACAGACTGTCACAAATGGCATTGTGTATAAAGTTAGAGCAGTTCTTACCTTCCTCCAAATAATCACACTGTATTTAACGATGAGTATATATGCTAGGACTAGGAGTATCAGTGCATGTACTATATTTAACGATGATTATATACTTGAACGATGTCTATTCATTTTTGCAGAAGTATCTAAAAATGGATATGAATTACTATCTGTATCATCGTTCGTGAATGTACAACCGTCATCCTGATGACATGTGCGGTATGCGGTATAAATTTATTGAGAGTGTACATCAGTTCCTGTAGTTCGCCAAGACGTTCCTTCAGTACATGGACGGTACCAAAATTAAGTGTCCGTGTGTGAGATATCGCAACTTGAAATATCATACAGATGTAGAAGTCACATATCATTTGTACTCGAAGGATTTCATATCGAATTACTATCAGTGGACCGTGCACGGAGAACTTGTGTCTTTAGCATTGGAGTCGGAGCCTTATGTGGAGCCGTATATAGATGTCCACGACCATGCTACTTACGACGACGGATGGGTAAACATGGTTTTTGATGCAGCGGGGCCTAGTTTCGATCTGGACAATCATGATGTAGCTGAGGAGGCACCGAATACCTATGCTGCAAACTTCATGGAGTTGCTGGAGAATGCAAGGACTCTATTATATCCTGGTTGTGAAGATCATTCACCGTTGGAGGTTGTTACAAGATTGTTGAGCATCAATTCCGATTTTAACATGTCGCAAGAATACTATAATCGACTGATGGATTTGATTATAAAGATCTTACCAGAGGATGCAAAGTTGCCTAAAGACTTCTACCGATCTAAGAGGATGGTGAGATCGCGCTGGATGGGATATGAGAAAATCGATGCATGTCGTAACAGGTGCATATTGTACTACAAAGACGACAATAATGAAGATGCGTGCAGATTCTGTAATGCTGATCGCTACAAGGCTACTGGAAGAGGAAAGTCTGTCGGTGCAAAGAAGCCTAGCGATTCGATGCACTACTTGCCTTTGACGCCGCGGTTGCAGAGGTTGTTTATGGTGAAGGAGACTGCAGAAAATATGAGTTGGCACAGGCAAAAATAGATCGAAGGAGTGTTGGATCATCCATCCGATGGAGAAGCATTGAAGCACTTTGATCGAGAGTATCCAGATTTTGCTTCGGATCCGCGTAATGTCAGATTGGGGCTCTCCTCCGACGGTTTTACCCCATTCGGACTTTCGGGCTCCCAGTATTTGTGTTGGCCTGTGATCGAAGGAGTATTGGATCATATGTTGTTATCAGGTATGACAGGATGACACGGAGGGTTCGGCAGGTCCCGAGGTAGACGTAGTGCTCCTCTGGTAATGCCTATTATTGGTTTTGGATCCTCGTCGCCTAGTACTCCAGTATATCGACCAGTCACATCTCTGACTACGGCGATGTTACGTGGCATCACTCCTGGGACGAGTAGTTCCAGGCCTGATAGTACTCCGTCCAGCGTTCCTCCTGCTGACGGAACCATGGAGACAGATGAGCATATGGAGGAAGTCGAGCCGACGTCATCCCAACATCAGCTAGATCCTCCATGCGCACCTCCGGAGGAGACAAGGACAGAGATTTGGGCCGATGGTACAAATTAAGTCAATTAGATGGTTTACCATCATATATATCGTGTATTTATTTATTCATCATATATTAAATTTTTTGATAAAAATAATTATCTTTGTATAGATATCGTCCCTCGTCGGTACAGAGACGCCTAGGCCTCTTTTTGAGGAACAACTATGGTGGCCCTTGGATCAACTACTCTGAAGCTCCGGAGGAGAGGAAGGCGTTATGGTTTGCGTACTTCAAGGTAAAAGTATATTATATCAATCCTCTAATTTATGCATATTATATAACTTACTAAATTACTTATTGTAGCAAACGTATTTCTATCCTCCGCACTGGGCCGAGTTAATCGAGCAGATATTTTCTGCCGTTGCCGCCAAGCTTATCCGTGATGCTCTGGATGAACAAAAGGCTCATGATCGCGTTGGAAAACCGATCCAAGGTTGGATCATGCCTGAGCAGTGGACTGCAATGAGGTCTAGATTCGACGATCCGAGGTACAAGGAAAAGTCTGAGAAGGTCAAGGCGGCTAGGCGGAAGGCAGCAAAGTGGTATGGTGGCTCGATTCCGATGACGGAACATTTCCATCGTTTGGTATATTTTTTATTTCAAATATATTATTTTAATACAAGTACGATAAAATGGTAGTTAGAATTTTTTTTTATTTTAGTACTAAATAATATATTTTTAATAGGTACAGAGGGGTGAGGATACAAACATGGTGACCGTCTTCCTGGCCACCCATCGAAAGGGCAAAAATCTCATTGGTGAGAGGGCCTCGCAGACCTATGTAAGTATTACTTTACTTTGTATTAATTTTAACATAACTTAGGTAATTATCGAGTATCCAAACTTTTCTAGGCCGAGTATCTTAAGCTGCATGAGCGGGCGACTGCTCCTAAAGCGGAAGAGGCTGGTACTTTCTCGCAACCCTCTCCAGTTTCGTCAGCGGACGAGCTATGGGTGACCGTCGCTGGTGGTCTCTAGAGGGGTACGTACTACGGTACAAGAACCTATGGCACCCTGGTTGCGACACAGTCATCTAGGGCCTCCCCGACAAGTGCGTATTTCCCACAGCCCTCGCAGTCGTTGGCTCGAGTCTAGGATACCGTTGACCGTCAGATTGCGTCTCTCCATGATGAGTTGCTGCGAAGGATAGAGGAGCAGCCCCTGTCCCAGCCGCAGGCGGATGATGCGACGTCCATCGCACGATTTGATATGCTCGAGCACATTATCATAGAGCTCCTGGATATGACAGCTGATCTTAGAGCATCGACAGAGCGCAGCATGACAGAGCTGCAGGCATCACAACTGTCTATGGGCGAGAGGCTGACGATGATGCAGGATTCAATGGTTCATAGTAGTACGAGGCTGTTATCTACCATGGATTCATACGACCATCAATTAGCAGAGTTGGAGCAGATACGTCCTCCTGGTGCGCCTTCATCGACACAGACTCCACCGATGTCACTTCCTTCTCCATCGACATCGGTGTCTATTTCACGGGAGCAGTATGATCTGTTCTTATCCATGATGCGCGTCGATGGTCATTCTCCTGCAGATCCGCAGTAGTCCTAGTTAGGACCGTTTATTCATTATTTGAATTCAGACCTATGATATTTTGTCATTTATGAATATTCTTTATTTTTGAGGCATTCAGACATTATTTCTTGTATTCTTTAGGATGAGGTTTTCAGACTCAATTGTGTGAATATTTGTTGTATTTTTACGACGACATTTTGTCCTCACTCGGTTTGTAATCTCAATATTTCATTTTCTTTAAATTTTACTATATTATTCATATTAAATGTATGCTAATTTACCGGTATTGAGTGTTCAACCGAAGGGGATCGAAAAACCCAGCAAATTCAACGGAGGGTTGCTCCGGGTCTATTTGTACAAATTATGAATTCATAAACTGCAGAAAGAATAGTTTGGAAACAATTCAATTTTATTTTTTTATTTTTTCACTGTACCTTTAGCGACGTTCTTAGCGACGTTTTGCGACGTTTACTCACGTCGCTAATTACGTCGCTGATTATGTCGCTATATACGTCGCTATCTCCGTCGCTAAACACGTCGCTGACCGTCACAAATTGCTGACATGGCAGTATTGCCATGTCAAAATAACGTCGCTAAATGCGTTGCACAACGTCGCTATACACGTCGCTAAACACGTCGCTGCCCTTCGCAGATTGCTGATATGACAGTATTGCCAGGTCAATATAACGTTGCTAAATGAGTCGTACAATATCGCTAAAAAGAAAAAACTTAGCGACATATAGCGACACAAAATACGTCGCTTATTTAGCAACGTTGTGTCGCTAAACGTCGCTAATATAACGGCGTATTTTTGTCGCTAGAAAATGTCGGTATAGCAACGTTTTGCGATATTTTTTCGGTTAGCGACTAGTTTAAAGGCGACTTCATAAAAACGTCGCTACATATGTCACTAAAATTATTTAGTGACATTTTTTGGCCATTTAACGACGTTTGTAGACGTCTCTAATTTGACTTATTCTGGTAGTGTGCGAAGCATATCCTCGAGAGTCTAAATAGTCCTCTATGACTTCCCGTCCGTTTGAGGGTGATATGCGGTACTAAACTTGATCTGGGTGCTCAAGCTAGCTTGCAAACTCCTCCAGAAGTGGGATATGAAGCAGCTATCTCGATCTGAAACTATTCTTATAGGAATCCCATGTAGCCTAACAATCTGCCTCACGTACATCTCTTCCAACTTCTCTGTAGACACAAACCCACCTTAAATGGCAAAGAGTGTACGAATTTGGTCAACTTGTCTACGATGACCCAAATCGTATCTTTTCCTCCTGGAGACCGTGGAAGTTTGGACACAAAATATATATTAATATCCTCCCACCTCTGGAACGGGTAGTGGCTGAAGTAGACCACCCGGTCTCTGCACTTAGCTTTAACCTGTTGGCACACTAAGCATCTAGATACGAAACATGCCACATCCCGCTTCATACCGACCACCAGACGTGCTCCTTCAGATCCCTATACATCTTGTTAACACCTGGATGCATAGAGTACTGAGAACGATGTGCTTCCTGCAATACTTTCTCTTTCAAATTCCTGCTCGACACACATAATCTAGCACCGTGCTGCAAAGAACCATCCTCCAATGGTAAAACTATCTACCAATCTGACCTGAACCTGTGCTCTGATGCTCCTCAGAGATACGTCCTCATACAGTATAGACTTGATCATGTCCATCAGCTCTGACTGAATCTGCAAGCCCATCATCTACATCTCCATGCCAGGAATTACCACCTCATTACCCAAGCTCTCTAGATCCACCAACAAGTGTCTATCTGTCATCAAGAACATAGCTACTAGATACCTAATCAAGGCATCGACAATTATATTGGTCTTCCCTGGGTGATACTGCAATAAAATATCAAAGTCCTTCATCAGCTCCAACCACCGTCTCTGCCTTATGTTCAACTCTTTCTGGGTAAATATGTATTTCAAGTTCTTGTGGTCAGTAAAGATCTCCACACACTTTCCATATAGATAGTGCTTCCACAGTTTAATAGCAGTGAAGTTTGGAGATGGAGAGAGGAGAAAAGGAGAAAAGTAGGAGAAGAGAGAATATAAGAAAGGAGATTACAAGGGCATAAAATCCTAGGTTGCATCTCTTGTCTATTTATATTAATATGCAATACACCCACAATTACTATTATACCCCCATAAGATAAATAACAAAATAAAATAAATCTAACACACTTTTTTAAACTGGAGCATAAAGATCAGACATGCCCAGACTGCTACATAAATCAGAAAATAAACCACGAGCAAGTGGTTTGGTAAGGATATCACCTAATTGGTCCTCCGACCGAACGCAAGGAGTGACAATCTATTTCTTCAGCAATAAATCACGAACAAAATGACAATCCACCTTGATATGCTTCGCGCGCTCATGAAACACCGGATTAATTATGATAAACATTGCTGAATGATTATCATAATACATCTTCATCGGAATATGAATCATAATTTCTATTTCATGAAGAAGAGACTGTACCAACATCATCTAAGAAGATGTATGAGCCATCATACGGTACTCAGCCTTTGCACTTAAACGAGCTACACCATTCTGCTTCTTACTACCCCACGCGACAAGAATGCCACCCACAAACGTATAATAGCCAGAAGTAGACCTCTGATCACTACGACTGCCTGCCCAATCAGCATCACTGAACCCCGTCACCGTAAGTAACTAGAAATATTTGTACAACAAACTCTTTCTAGGTGCACCCTTCAAGTATCGAAGAATGCGAGAGATAGCCTCCCAATATGGTTGCCGAGGGGCATGCATAAACTGACTAACTACTCTAACTGCATATGTGATGTCTGATCGTGTAATAGTAAGATATATAAGTTTGCCCACCAAACATCTATAATATCCAACATCCTCAAATAACTCTCCATGTCAGTATCAAGCTTGTCATGATAATCCATAAGAGTCTCAACTGGCCGACACTCCAACATTTCAGTCTAGGAGGTTGTGATAGATACACACTCTTCTTACATCGAGCAACCTCGATTCCAAAAAATATCGAAGAAGACCCAAATCCTTAGTATGAACTGACGACTAAGGTAGGCCTTCAAGTCCACAATCCTAGCATAATCATTCCCAGATAGAATGATATCATCAACATAAACAATCAACACGATAATACCTACTGAGGAAGAATGGCAAAATACTGAATGATCTGATGTGGTGTGACCAAAAGCTATATTGAATGAGAACTGAACTGAACTTATCAAACCAAGCACGAGATGACTGTTTCAGTCCATATAATACTTTCTTTAATCGATATACGAGTCTTTTATTTTCTGCTATAATATATCCCGGTGGTTGATCCATATAAAACTCCTCCTGTAAGTCACCATGCAAGAAATTATTTTTTATGTTCAGCTGATATTAGGCCATTGACGATTAACCGCCACAGAAATAAGACTCTGAACTGAATTCATCCAAGTCACTGGAGAGAAAGTCTCCATATAATCTATCCCATATGTCTGAGTATACCCTTTGGCAACCAACCGCGCCTTGAGGCACTGAACTGAACCATCGGGATGATACTTAACAATGTACACCCATCTACAATCCACTGTCTGCTTCCCAACAGGAAGTGATGCCATCTCCCAAGTCTGATTTTGATGTAAAGCATACATCTCCTCATCTATTGCACTTTTTCAACCAGAAGATAACATAGCCTGCTTATAAGTTTTGGGAATGGAAATAGAAGACAATGAAACATTAAATGCATGGAAATATGATAAAGTACGTTGTAATGAAACAAAATTAGAAATTAGATACTTATTCTTTATGGTATAAATGTATTTTATTTTTTTGAGAGCAATAGGAAGATCATTTGGATCGGTGGTGGTGGGAGCAGCAACCTCAAGCGCGAAAACTGATTGGTTAAGGGCTGAATTCTATAGAACCACTGGCCTGTCCTTGGATCTCTAATAAACCGGTAAAGGGGGAATAGAGACAGAAACTAATTCAGGAATGATCGAAAGTGAAATGAAAGATATCAAATCTGATGTAAAAGGAATACAATGGACTCTTAAAGGAAAAAAATGGTAGACTCAAAGAATATAACATTTAAAATGACATAATACTTGTGTGATTGTGGACTGTAATAACGATAACCTTTTTTAGTATGAGGATAACCAAGAAAGACACACTTCAGAGATCTAGAAGCTAACTTATCTCGATTAGGTTCCAAGTTATAAACAAAAGTGACACACCCAATGTCACGACCTGCATCCGATATAGGGGCACGAGTACGTGGGTACGTCCAGCCTATGCCGCAACATCGGCAGTATAATGATGTCTAGGTTACAATACTATCTAATCGATCTCACACTTAAAATAGTTTCTTTCAATGTAAGCAATAAGGTATAGCCAGTACATATATGAAATAAAGAGAAAGAAACTACAATATTATATACAAGGTAATACAATATATAAAACTGAAATAAAGAACTACAACTATTTTAAGTGTTTAAAATACTAGTTTCGATATGTGATCGGCTTGAAAACTTGTACGATAGCTAAATGGCCTGGTTAATCATACGTGGGGTGTATGATTAATACTATCAAATTTTATAATTTACAATAGGAATATGATCACATTTCTTACTAGCAATTCCCCCACCCCAACTAGTACAGTGGATCCAACAATGACATATTACGATACACGATCAATGTCCAATGATAATACCATATATGATGTCTAATGTCAATGTCGTGTACGATGCCAATACGATAACTATTGTACCATCTCATGACTGAAGATCCAAGTTATATACTAGTCTGTGTACCATAGTGTCAAGAATCAGATGTAATATTTCTAAGTACTTGAAATATAGAAATTATCAAATAATAGAAACTATCAGAGAATGTACTCGCCCGTGGTCCTGAGCAATTATGCAACCCGGTGTCCAAACTGGTATCACACAGACCTATATATAAAATTCTATGTCATTTGGTGTAATGAAGCGATAAACATGTTTAAATAAGTAAAAATATGGTTTCTAGGCCAAAACTAGGTCATACTAGCCAAACTAAGTCAATACCTTGATTCTAGGTTCATACCTAGCTTCTAGGATGGTTACAAGGCTAAACTAGCTAAGACTAGCAATACTAGGCTGTAAATGAGTTTATAGGTCCATAATAGTTAGTATTATCTATACTAGTTACTAATAATATATGACTCATATATATACTAGTATTTAGGTTATAACTAGTACCTTACTTACGATCTAATACCATTACCTCGGTGTCAAGCCTAACTCATACCTATCATCCATACCTAGTATCTTAATACCCTCAAGTTATACCCCCTTACTATAACTTAACCTATTTTCCATACCTTGGTATCAACTATGATACAACACTTATGATTATGTATCTTAATAGTACCTTGATACTCTTGTAACGAGATACCACTCTAGCTCCCAAGACTCATACCTATCTCCCTTACTACCAATATCTAAGTAAACTGAACACCTAATGTTATAACTAATTATAATTGCACCTAGGCCTGTGTAACACATCAACCCAATCACCCACTGCATACCCTTGCACATAACAGACACTTACTCTTCTCTTGACACTTATTCACACATAAATACCTCACTTGCAAGCACTCAATCCTCATTTACAATTTTATCACTGTAATACTCTGTTACAGTTGCACCAACCCTCAACCTTGCCCACACTCCTACAGATAACACAGATATTAAGCCCTCTCCAAACTGACCTGTACATCTACTACTCGACTACCCCTCTGCAATTCAGTTTTAAACTGAACTGGAACCTACCTGCTACTGTACCCATATCTGGCACTCCAAACATGAATTGTAACCCATGTTTTCCCCTAGATTACTTACATATATGATACCACATTACTCGACCCAAAATACCCGTGTGCACTGCTACTGCAACACTTTCCCAAAGTCTGCACTGTACCTGAGAACCGTACTTGCTGTTGTCTTGGTTCACATGACCCTACACACAAGAGCACAACTGAACGCCCATCATCCAATTTTTCCTTCTGCTCTAGAATACTGAACACTCGCTATAATAAAACACTGACACACACAAACACACACACACATGCCATCAACTGAAACACACTGCTGCTGCTAATTATGTCCATTCCAGACCACACTCCCATGACCAACTTGACACTACACTCAAAACTAAACTCAAACACTCGTCAAATCTCTGAATACACACTACACACCAGTACATTCCATTTCTTTCCCTTGATATCAGTCCCTATGGGTATGTTACCAATCCATCACTAACACTAATTCACATACATAACTATCCAAGTGCACCCTCAAATTAACTGATACTCTCTCCTCTAGCCACTGATACACAACTTAACACATGATACATTAACTACCTACACCTCATCCACTCTCACTAAAACTCACTGGATACATCTACACCAACACTTGTATACACCTCACTGTACACCTATTAGTTCACAAGTGTGTCATAGTACAGACACTACTCCCTCTACACCTCACACCCTCAAATTTGATGCACAGTCCACACTGTGACACAGTGCACCCTCAACTTCTGATACACACTAACCCGACTCCTCTATCACTAATTCAAGCAAAAACCTAGGGAATTCACCACACCATCACACATCTTTCACATGTTTATTCTGATACTCATATATGGTTACATGATTTCCAATATGTACTACGACACATCCTGCACTGAAATAAATCAGTAATAGTCCAACCTTTCCTCTACTGATACATATGGTATCAATCACAAACACGAGCCCATGCCTCATAGCTATGCACAATAGTCTACTAACCATACTGCAAAGTGTGCAATCACCTAGACCTTGCCCCTTGCGCTATGTACAGTCACCAATCCAACTCCATATCACCTCACTGTTGTTGCAGTGTTAAAGTTCCTGAATACACAACACTTAACTTGAAATAGGCACAGTCTTCATACTAATTATTCAAATGCCTGCATCTACTGCTCTACCCATAACCTTAACATTAGCCTCATATAAGCACCTGAATACAGACCTATGCAAAACACCCCTCACTTGCTGTTGGACCTGACCCCCCATAGTTTCTATGAAGCACTGACACTGAATTCCAGTTACTTACAATTGTTGCTCCTTAGCTCCCAATACTTCTTCTCATCAAAATAAAATCCTCACTCTACTGTGCATCAATGAACAACTGCCACAAGCTGCAACTGCCCAAGCAATGCACTGTAGGGCACATTGCAGTACAATGGCCTGCAGTTGCCTCCTCTCACCTGGCTAACCTGAGCATCAAAGCAAGTTGCAAGTGATGTCTTACCTGCAACTGCAGCCCTCTCCTTCCTCTGGCACAGATGTGCATCTGCACACCCTAGTGCAAATACCTACACACTACTCCATACACACTCATATGCACTTAAACACCCACACAACCCCCTGCACTCAAATACACCCTCAACTCCTCACAACAGTCCACCACCAACCCTCAACCACAACATACTTCAACACCAACACATACACTAACTTCCCTCTCTAAATACAACACACAGTCATCATAAGCACACTCCCAATCTCTCTACACCACACATGCTATCACAAAACCAAGTATCAAACACTTGGTGGGCACCATGGTTCACACTCAAGTATCACTCATGATACTCTATACTATAAAACTCAAATAATATATAAAATATAATATAAATAACTATTCTAATGCAATAGACACAATAGACATATAATCAAACACTTGGTGTCCCAAATTCGAAGTTTTCTCCAAATTAGCACAAAACTCAATGTAACTTTCATAATAGGTCTCCAAAGAACCTAGTTCTTCTTCCTATGGTTAGTCCTTAGCCATGGATAGGTTTTTAGGGGTTTATTTCACCATTAAAAACTGAAATGACAAGAGGTACAAGTGTTTTACCTATTGGGAGATAAATTTCTAATGTATTCTACCAAATGGACACAAATAAAATTTGGACGCAATCCACAAGCCAATGCTTCCCTCACTCAAGTGCTCCTCTAGCAATGCCAAGCTCCTTAGTCTCCTTGGAATGAAAAATGAGAGGGATAAAATTTGGAGTAGAGAAATTAGGGTTTGCTCTTAAATTTGGGGATGAACTAAATAGAAATAAATGGAGGCCACTCATGAATGAATAGGTTTATATAAGCTCCCTCTAGGGCTAGGGTTAGGTTGAGAAATGTTTGAATTGACACAAGTTTCCCTCTCATTCTTTCATGAATAGGATCTAACTAAACTATAGGAGGAATATTCTATTCTTGAGTCTAAATATGTTTCATAGAATTAATCTAGTCATGACTAACTATTTAATTGAATCAATGGGTCAAGTCAAGTCTAGTTAGGGCCACTAATATTATGTCTAATTAAAATAGACTAATCAACTAACCAATAATAATATTATTTACTATATATATATTTATCATGCACATTATGTATAAAATAAATAAACACAATATTTAAAAAAAAATTGATAAAAATACCCCATATTCTGGAAATGTGGTAGTGACAAGTCTACCCCCCTAGAAATATTTTATCCTCAAAATTTAAGACACCTTGTCTCTTTCTAGCCAGTCATAACCTATTCATTAATCTTTACTACGGTCAAAGCTCCAATAATCAAGGTCTAAGATAGTCCTACCTACAAGCATACAGCATGCGATCTAGAGAAAGAAAACAAATATGCATGGTTATAGTCTCTTTGTCATGGTATTGCAGTCTCGGTTAGGGCATACTACTAATTATATTCTAGCAAGAAAATCACTGATGCAATCTAAGGTACTAAGGAATGAATCAATCAATCAAATAGATGGAAAGGAACAGAAGAAAAAAATATAACAGAACCTTCTAGCCCATCACCTACAGTATCGGTCTTCTCGACCATCATTGCAAATTCTCCACCCTGCTGGGGTAGTTTCCTCCGTAGGTACTGAGCAACCTGCGGTTCCACATGTGGACTAACTGGACCTCTTTGATTTAGAGCTGTGCGCTGGCCGAAAAGATAAGAAGCTAGAAGACAATCCCTCACTCGATGTCCTACAACACCACAGTGCAAACAAAGTCCTAGCCTCACCCTATAGCTCTCCCAAAGGTGACCTGGCTTCTTAGAGAAATGACAAGCCTGCTGGGTCTGCCTCGGAGGCTGCTGCTGATCCTGCTGAACACAAACGGGTGTCTAGTGCTGCTGGTGGTGATACTGAAACATCCTCGGTTGCTGCTGAATATAGGGACGCTTGGCCAGTCTCGTGCTGCCACTTGTATCTCCAAAAATATTGTCACTTCTCCTGGGCCTGAGGTCCAGATCCTCCTCAGCAATCTGGGCATCTATCAAGATATCCTCAAAGGTAGAGATACGACGGCCAGAAGTTCGGGACCTAATCTCCCTTGTCAGACGCTTCCTTAACTTCTGGGCTTGATCTCCTGGGTCTCGAATCATAGATGATGCAAAATGGCTCAATCGACAGAATTCTACGACGTACTCGTCGACCGACATGTTCCCTTGGACCAAGTCATAAAACTGACTCTCCAAAGCTCCCAGGGCTACGTTGGAAAAGAACTTTTTCTTAGAAAGCTCCTTGAATGTCTCCCAAGTAAGTCCTTGAGCACTAAGTCTCAGCTTCATGTGATACCACGTGAGTGCGATATCGAACATTTGACTGCTGGCCGCCTCGATCTGCAAGCTCTTTGGAATCTGGGCCAATCGTAGGTTCCTCTCCATATCCTCTAACCGGTCATCAGCGTAGAGTATCCCCTCGATACCCTTGAACTCTCGAGGTGTCATCCTCTTGAAGTCAACTATAGTGCCTGGCCTTTGCTGCTACTGCTGGCCAAGATGCTGCTGGGCAACTCTCTCAACTGCCTATAAGGCCACCTGGTGAGAATACTCCATGCTCTATCTCATCAGCGCATTCTATGTTTGGTGTGCCTCTGTCTGTACTCTCTGAGCCTCAACTTGAATACGTTGGGCCTCTACCGTCACCCTCTGGGCATCTATCGTTCCTTGGATCAAAGTAAAAACCTGTGCCCCATCAGCAGACAAACCTCCAGGAAAAGAAATCTGCGACCGGAGAGAAAGGTCCTCCGAAACAGCTGGAACATCCCTCTGAAAAGGTAGGGAAGGAGGAACCCCGAAATCTACTGAGACTTCTATACAGACAGAAGGTGAAGGAATAGTCCCTACCACTCCCTGTGTAGGAGGTCAAGAAGTCGCTAACCTCTCCGACACGGTAGCTACACCTGATCGCTGCGATCTGGTCTTCGACGGCATCCTGAAGACGAATCGAAACAAGAAGAAGTCATTAGGGCACAAGAATATATATCATCAAGGAAGGATAACAATATTCAAAGAAAGCAATATTCAGAAGTAATTACAATATCAATACATTGGAAGTGTTCATAGTTGTGATTGAATATTCATTATCATACTAGTGTACTATATCCTAGATCCTATCACAGGCTCATAGTAGTACAACTAAGTCATTGCACTACCACAACATCGCTCTAATTGTGAAGCTCGATGTCACGCCTCAGTCCCAAAATGTATGGGAATAGACACGTGGCAATGGCCAGCTGGTACGACTCCGTAGGGCTTTCCTTGTTTAATGGGCCCGACGAAGCACACTTACGCTGTCTACGGTCAATTGATCCAATTAATAATCTAATTTTAACATGCAATAACTAAACTAAATCTCAATCCATGATAAATAATCTTAAGAAAGAACGATACGCATCATCAGTCTGCAGCCCAATAATACATCTGTTCAAATAGACCAAAAGAACAACATAGGCCTATAAACACTAGGCTATAAAATTAGAATCAAAATGGAAAGTAGTACATGACTGTAATAGCTGTAAATGTAAAGATACCTGCAATGATGTCCATAATCCACTAGATCAAATATCCTACAAACTGCACAATAACCTGGAAGGGAACCAGGTCCTCAAAGGGATGTAACAAGATACAAAAATACATACCATAAGTAAATACTGTGAAAACTCAAGGGTGAACTAACCAGCTAAGTGAAATGCAATTTGAGGACAACTTAGTGCGTATGGAAAGTGTAGGCTAGACATATGCTGACGTAATTCACCAATCGCCGTGACTGGTTAGTATATGCCACATATGTCCCCCATCTTAGGGTAATCTGCAATATAATAACGTCCATCTCCGAAGAGCGTGGTATCTGCAATATATATATATATATATATATATATATATATATATATATATATGTCAGTATCGCTCTGCGGAGCGCGGTATCTGTATAAAGGAGGTGGGTGTCCCATACACCTACTAGTCGTCCTCCCCGCCCAATGCCAATGTACAAATCTCAAGTGAGACATGAATATCTCATACTATAATGCAAGTCACTAAAAAATATACAACTAAGCTAAATACCGTCACACGTGCTGCTCACACCAATGGCCAGTCAAGCAAGAAGCACGCATCCCTATATGAATTCACTCTGTGTCATGCAATGATACGTGTCAAGGCCTGGGGAGTCATATTGATAACTCCACAACTTTAGGTAGGTCCACTAGACACTAGGTCAGACACAAGTCCTAACGTCAACGCCTTTGTTGACTGCACCCGGGTCTTTCTCGGACGTGTACAGTTAATATTAAACAATAAAACATGCAGCTAAATAATATTTGATTTTAAACAGTACAACAAGGCAAGGTATACTTGCCTGGAACTCTGGTGTGCAGAAGCAATAATCCGGAACCAACAGCCAATGTAGTATCATCTTGGATGCCTACGAATAAATAATAATAATTATTAATCACTATATTACACTATGCTAATTGCGTACACAAGTACGACTTACGCAATGTCACGAGTTACGCGGATACCAAACCGAATAAACGTTCTAAT
Organism: Iris macrosiphon; assembly: GCA_036927795.1. Lineage (NCBI taxonomy): Eukaryota > Viridiplantae > Streptophyta > Magnoliopsida > Asparagales > Iridaceae > Iris > Iris macrosiphon. Next base: position 89,662 of record JAYESA010000205.1, on the reverse strand, counting down.
TAAATACGTTGGCTAAGGTTGACTAGTCACGGGCCAAGGGGGTTAGGGGTACACTTAGGCTACTAGTCCATAATATTTTACAAATTATTCTATGGTATAAATTTTCATATGATACAATCACGGTCATAGCTCGGATTCGTGTAGGTGCTAAGTCACACCTCTAACACATGGGTACCAGGAATCCTAATTATTTTTAGGACACGTCTGATGTGGGTAGTCATCTAGGTCTCCATGCATGGGAATTATAACTAAATTGTGTAGAAGCATGAAAAATACGCTGGAGAATCATACGCGTAAAACCCTCAACATGCAGGAAGCCCGCGTAAAACAGAGCTCCAGCACTGGGTGGCGTAAAACATGACTCCAGAGCCATTGGCGTACAGCAGAGCTTCAATACGATTCAGCATAAAACATAGCTCCAGAACAGCCCACGTAATGCAGTATTTCCAGACTGCTTCGACGTAAAAAAGTTACTATATCGCCACTTCGGCGTAAAACCCGTCTGCTTTTAATGCAGCAGGAAGTTGTACGAGGAACTCTTCGTATTCCTCGAATGAACCTGTCAGTTGAAGTAGTGAACCTGACTCTTGACAAAGAGTACTGCACGACGATCGAGAGGACGGCTGTTATGATGATTCTACACAGAGCCCCAAACTGTCGTTTAGTGACATAATCCTTGATATAAGACGTCGTTTATGTATTCAAGGAATACGCTGCCTATTTTGCACAAGCAAAAGACGAGCTTTTACGCTCAGGATAAGACAAAACCAGATGCCACGTCAAAAGCTGTTCTTCGTACAGAATTCGAGGCACGTCTCTGCAGTTAATGCGCGAGATGGGAGCAAATCTCTATATTTAATGCACGAGATTTGGTTCTACTTTCAAAGACTGGGTGAGCCATAATTAGGGCTAATACGTCCACATCACCATCCCCGTACATTACGCCAACCAGGCTATTTTTAGCTATAGGAGCACGCTGTACGCTATATCCTTGAACTACGCCAACCTGGCTACTTTTTAAACTATAGGAGTACGCCGTATGCTATCTCCTCGAAATACGCTAACTCAGGCTATATTTGCAAAGGTGCGTGATAAGGCTATTTGGCTCAGAATATGCTCAAAACCTCAGTCAAAGAAGAATAACTGGCTATCTTTACGCTGGTTACCTATCCATACAGCATCAAGCTTTACACAGCTATTTGGCTTCTACGCCAACATGACAGCTATTTGGCTTCTACGCCAACATGACAGCTATTTGGCTTCTACGCCTACATGACAGCTATTCGGCTTCTACGCCAATATGACAACTATTTGGCTTCTACGCCTACATGACAGCTATTCGGCTTCTACGCCTATATGATAGCTATTCGGCTTCTACGCCTACTTGGCTTTTACGCCATCAGAACAGCTATTTGGCTTTTACGCCAACGAGACAGTTATTTGGCTTTTATGCCAACCATCTCTATGCAAGGGGCAGTTATCTACGTGGCTTGCATGCCGTGATTTTCGACGAGCGATTATACGCATTACCTCATAACGGGACACGCGTCACACGCCAATTCAGGAGATCATTTATACGTGGGTAGCAGTTATTATAACCGTCGCGTAAAAGTTGCATCTTTCTCCGCTGTTCAGTTTCTACGCCGACTGTAGTTGAACTCTATAAATAGAGACCTCCGGCCACGGAGGTCAAAGGTCGAAGAGGTCAGAGGGGAGAAGAAAAAGGTGGAAAGTCGAGGATTTTTCAAGAAAAGAGAGTATATCCATAGAGTGTTTTGGCAACGAGAGTTCAATCCCTCCTGCAGTCTTTGAAGCTTCTTTTTCGTCTTCTACAATACTTCTTCATCATCATGTGGTCCAAGGAATAAAGTGATCGACCGCAGATCAGATTCCTATAGCAATATTTCCCCATAATCAAATTTTTATACTTAACATCCTCGTATAGGATTAATTGTACTTCTTTTTCTTGTTTGTAAACCAAAGAAAAGGTTTTGTATAAACCTAGTTTCAATTTCTTTCGTTTATTATCAAACACAAGATGGCGACTCTGCTGGGGATTACTTTCTCATCTGACGAGAAAACCATTGCTCAACATGATGCTGTATTCGTAGGATCAACAAAGAAGACTCTGGTCATCCAATTCGACCAATCGGCTTACGAAGATATGCTTCGAGCAGGGGGTAGCTCTCATTCCCTCTCTGTCCAAGACAACAGGAAATTACATAAAGTATGGATGCCCCGGACATCCTCTACCATTCCTGCGGACTCTCTCTCCCCGACCAACAAGGTTGTAGCATCGCAACCTGTGCGCTCTGCACATAAAACTTTGTCTCCCATCTGTGATGTGGCAGACAAAGCTTCTGGCAATGTCTCAGTGCCAATCCAGAAGTCTACTCCGCGTCCTGCGCGTAAAACTTTGTCTCCCGTCTGTGACGTGGCAGACAAAGCTTCTGGCAATGCCTCAATGCCAATCCAGAAGTTTACTCCGCGCTCTGCGCGTAAAACTTTGTCTCCCGTCTGTGACATGGCAGACAAAGCTTCTGGCAATGCCTCAGTGCCAATCCAGAAGTCTACACTGCATCTCGCACGTAAAACTCCGTCTTCCGTCTGTGACGTGGTAGACAAAATTTCTTATAACGCCTCAGTGCCAATTTTGTAATTCCAAACGCGCTCCGCGCGTAAAAATATATCTTTCCTCTGTGAAGAGGCAGATGGTCCTTGCAATCACCGCAAGGGAAAACAAGTGGCGGATTTCTCGACCTCTCGGCTTTTACGCCATCAAGAGAAGAATCTGCCCGCTCTTCAGATTATGCAATATGCTGATGGCCGATTGAGGACTTTCTCAGTTTTATGCCAACCTGTGCAAAGCGCCAGATTACGCCAGGATAAGCCTCTCAGCGTAAAGAAGACCCGGTGCACGGGAACATACGCTCCTCATGGATCATGTGCTACTCATATGGCTGAACTGCTCTACTCATATGGCAGGGAAAGTGTTCTGGTTCCTAACCTCCACAGGCCCAATGATATAAAAAGGCAAAATCAGCCTTCTTGTTCTTCTTCTGCTAATAAGGCTGATTTGCATGATTTCTTGATCCAGAAACGCAAAGACAGGGGTCAGAATCAAGATTTAGCGCCCCTAACTTCCAAACATGGAGAGATCATGTGGGAAGATGCGTCAACATCTAATGTCGTCATGACATATAGGCCACATGAAGATTCTATCTTTATTATCCCGCCTACTCGCAACAATCAGCGTCCAATAGTCTTCGATTATATGCGGAGCAGACCGATTGTACAAGAAGATTCTTATAAGTTCGATGTTGGGAAAATACAAATCCACAGATATAGCCCATATGCTTTAAAGATTATACAAGGTATGGGTTATGACTTGAAGCTGGAACAAGGCCTCAACTATGAAAAAGGCAGACGAATATCGTTGCATGGTAATCCTTACTGTCAACAAACTCGTTTTGGGTTGGGGTATATTGCATCTCTTGCAAACTCCAAACCTCCAGAGTCTGATCCTGTAATACCAGAGGCAGGTCCTTCTAAATCAACTTTTGTGGACAAATGCCACGACATGTCTGGGGGTAGTCTACTTCGACAAAATAGGGCAGCATCCAAAGCTGGGGGTAAAATTCCCTCTGAGTCCGAACATGATGGAACGATGACCATCTTCCCGGAAGACCATAAAACTTAGGCATCGGGAGCTAGAAGGCCAAAAGGGACTTTCTCCTTCAATGAAGATGACATCATTGAAATCTTCAAGATATTGATGAAGGAACACAAACTTCGGCTACCCAACATCAGATACCCTGAGAAGACTGGCAAAGTCGATGACCCAGATTATTGTCTCTTTCTTCGGTACATTCATCACCCTACAAGGGCATGCTATGTAATAAAAAGGAGAATCCAGGAGTTGATTGACGCCAAAGTTATCACTTTGAATTTATAAAGAGAAGACGGTGTTCCCCCCAGATGAGCAACCTTCAGGACTATCCCCACTCAGAAAATTACTCCCCAGTGAATTTTTCGGATATAAGTTCACGTCCATATTACCTCTGAACTATTTTTGTTTTCCCAACTGAATTTGCCATATCCAAGTTACCTCTGAGCAAACCTCCCAGTTTATGGCTATAGATCAGTTCACGTCCATACTACCTCTGAACTACGACTCTCTACTTTCTCCCGTAGAGTAAATCTATCACCACAAGAAATGGTCATTCCCATATTTCCTCTACCCTATTTTCTTTACCCCCACCATATCTTACTACCACCATATTTCCTCTGAGTAAGATATTGTTGGAACTTTTCCATGTCCACATTACCTCTGAGTGAAGTTCTTCTCTTCGACTCCCTACGGCCATTGATGGTGTCAGTCATTTCAACTTGTCATCCATATTTAGCTTTAAAGTATGTCCATGATGATAAGTCCATTAAAATTCTTTCGCAGAGTTCTAAGCAGGTTATATTCTGCTTCTGAGCAGATATACACCACCAACCCCAGTAGGGTCACAATTCAAGAGTTTGTCGTGTCCATCTCACCTATGAACAAACATTATTGCCCATCAAAATGGCAAGTTCTTAAAAAGAAGTAATATGTCTAAACTAGACTTGTACTCCCCTCATCCCCAGCGGGACGACCCAGATGTACAAATCAACTCTTGATTCTTCATCCCCAGCAAGTGCCTACGTGCAACATTTTCTCCTTTAAATTCTTGTAAAAGGCCATCATCCGTATCCAAGAGTCTCGGATACGCAATGGATGGTGGATCTTCAAAATCTCCACAACAGGAGCAATTCTCAAGGCTACTTGCTCACTCTCGCAGTGACTATTTAAAACCAATCTCGTTAGACGCTAGCCATGCTCATATTTGTCTCTGAGCTATCGTCCCATCAATCTTCCCAGCGGAGCAATCCTTTGGTATATATTCATGTTTGGATAGACCACACTCAACGAATCACTCCTTAAATGAGTTATTCGGACATTAGTTCACGTCCATATTACCTCTGATATCGGTTATCATCTCAACTTAGCTCCCGTACTTAACCCTAAGTACGCCAGTGGTGTTAGGTCCACAAAAACTGCCACGTCCATATTACCTCTAGCAGGGCTTGTCTTAAAACTTATTACTTGTACTCTCGTGCACAAGAAGTAATAGGTCCACAAAAATCCCCCAATGGGATGCCCGCAATGGAAACGAGTTGTTCATGTCCATATTACCTCTGAACTATCCTCCTTTTTCCCCAGCCGAGAAACATTTAGTTCATGTCCATATTACCTCTGAACTACGTCTCTCCACTATCCCCACAGAGTCATATTTTACTGCGTCTATATTTCTATCAGGACTTATCTCGAACCTATTACTTGCACTAAACGTGCACAAAAAGTAATGGGTCCACAAGAAAATCTCCAACAGGATATCTTCGCTACCCACAAAAACCTATCACGTCCATATTACCTCTATAGATCTTGTTTCGAACTTATTATTTGCACTCAACGTGAGCAACAAATAATAGGTCCACAAAAGATTCCCCAGCTGGATGTCCTTGTCACGACCCGTACCCGGTTTAGGGGCACGAGTGCGTGGGTACGTCCAGCCTACGCCGCAGCATCGGCGGTAGAACGCTGTCTAGGTCATGTAACTATCTAATCAATCTCACAGGAATACCCAACTCCATAAGGAGACGTGGATATCATAACTTAATGTTAGAAATACTCAATCACCTAAACTAAAGCACGATGAGATATCAAGGCAAACAAAGAAATACAAGACAAGTCTAACGACAGAATAATCATACCTGCAATCAGTAACATCCAATCCTCAAGTGTCGGAACCAAGTCCACTAAGGTCACAGTCTGGAAAAATGTTTTCCAGTCAGGAAGGAGCAAAGTACATCTCTAAATAGCAGTTCTATATTAATGATATAAACTATGTAGCTGTTCTAGATGAAAATATACCAGAAGCATGTATAGGTACGAGAAATAAAAGAAATGCTGGAAATACTGTAAGTAAACGCAGGAGAAGAAACAATATGTCCATGAGCAAGAACCTATGACTAAGTGTATGAGTACTAGCTTTAACATGTGATCGGCTTGGGAACTTGATCAGGCTGGTTACATGTGATTAGCTATGATTCATGAAGGTCAGGCTAACCGTTGGTTAGCTATGATGCATGTATAGGTCAGGCTAATCACACGTAACAGCTATAAAGCATGGAGATGGTCAGGCCGCACCCGACGTGAGATGTGGGGTGAGCTATGATACATGAAAAGTTGGGTATGATCACATATCTACACTAAAATACTCCCCAACCCCCGACTGGTATAGTAGATCCAATCATGGTACGCTATGGCACAGGATTCCCTAGGGAGGTAGCAAATCTCCCCGGGAATCAGTGTCTGTACATGCACAAGATAACAAGGAAAACAAGTCTTGTACAAGCTACACCATGAACAAGGAATAACATCTCATGACGAGATCCGTGTATACCAATCCGTGTAACCAGCGTGTCAAGAACATGGATATTTACACTAGATACAGTGAACATAGGAGATATCATAAATTAGAAACTAATCAGAGAATGTACTCGCCTTGGGTCCGTAGCTGGTAAAACCAATATCCTGTCCCAGAGTATCGTCTGGAGGATCCAACAGTCCTAAAATATCAATACAACATTTGCATCAGGTGTTACGCTAACGCACAGTCTATAACACTGAAATTGGGACTACTCTAGGTATGATACTGGCCACCTAGGATCATTTAGTGGATAAAATATACCTATCTTTAACTAGCATATATACTAAAATTATGTTTTATTAAACATATAGCAAAATAAATAAGTATATTTATTTTTATGTATTCACCAAATAATCATATATATAACATAATAGTTAATACTTGTATGTATATCTATATAAAACATAGTTCATGGAAAGGAATACAATACGTATTTATATTTGTATACATACTAAAAAGAATTTAACATAATATTCATATATATCTAAAATATATACCAATATAAATTATACTTGCTGTAGTTGTATTTTTACCAAACTACTTACATATATAATTAACATATGTCAAAATGCGTTCATATACATATATATATATATATATATATATATATATATATATATATATATATATATATATATATATATATACAAATTATATATATATATATATACATTGAAAATATTAAGTGTATATAAAACATATATATACATATCCATAATACACACCAAAATACGTATTTATATATACACTAAATAGATGTATATAAATATATATATATATACCAAATTATGTTTTACAAGTACATATATATCAATACAGTTATATATATATATATATATATATATATATATATATATATATATATATATATATATATATATATATATATATATATATTTACATACCAAATACCTACGTATATATATATATGTATATATATATATATATATATATATACACCAATTACAAATACTAACATATACTACATATATATAAGTATATACCAAAATATATATTATGCTACATTTATTTATATATGCCAAATTATGTTTTTGTTAAACATATACCAATTAACATATATATATATATATATATATATATATATATATATATATATATATATATATATATGTACATACATATATATGTACATACATATACCAATACGAAAAAATATATATATACATATATATTTATACCAAAATAATAATTATACTATATACATGTATATTAGTATACACATACACACAATACATACCAATATACGTATACGCATTTATATACGTATATATATCTACACATTAATTAGTATATACTAATACATATACTATTAAACATTAATCAATTAAATGCTATACATATACATATACATATACTAATTTAAAATATACTATATACACTAATACGCAATATTTATACATTAATACATACACTATACGAAAATATACCAAAATATACATGTATACATATGAATACATATATACATATTTATATACTAATACATGGTATAATATACTAAGTCATTTACTATATAGAGAAGGAGGGAAGAGAGGGGAAAAAGAGTCTCACAGTGGTGGCTTGCTGGCCGGAAAGATGGCCGGAGAGGGTTGACGATGGTGGTCGGCAGGCTGGCTCGGGTCGACGGGCCGTGGAGCTGCTGTCAGCAGCAGCCGACGCACAGGGGTCGGCGAAGAGTCAGCTGCGGAGGGAGGCGAGTCGGGCTGTAGCGGGCTGGCGGGGATGTGCAGCGGGGTGGTTAGCCGTGGAGCGCCGGAGTTGACAGAGGGCCGCCGGGAAGGATGAACAGGATGGGTCGACGGCCGCACGGGAATGGTGGTAATGGTGGTGGCGTATGTAGTGGAAGGTGGTGGTAGTGGTAGATCGCTGGCCGAAGTTGAGCAAGGTGGTGGAGAGGTGGCAATGGCCGGACTGATGGAAGGAGGAGATGGAGGGAGGAGCAGCCGCAGCAGGTCGGAGCGCCGAGGGAAGGGTGGCCGGATGCTCGGGTCGGAGAGTGGAGGCTGAGGGGATGGGGGCTGAACAGTAATGGCGAGGGGGTTGGCCGCCGGCCGGCTGGAGGATCGGGCTCGGCTCGGTGGGAGTAGATGATGGTGGTGATGATAGGAAGCAACAGGGTGAGCAGTGACCCGCCGGAGCACAGGGGGCCGGACCGGAGGGGGCTTCGACAGGGAGGAATGGGGAGAGCAGCAGGAGTTGCTGCAAGCGGTCGCCGGAGTACTGAGGGGGCCGCCGGGGTAAATGGGTCGGTGAACAGTAGGTTGGTTTCCCCTCCCCCCCCTTCCTTCAATTTGAATTTAAATGAAGAAGGAAGAAGAAGAAGAAGAAAGGAATGAGAAGAGAAGAAGAAAAAAAGGAGAAGAAAGGAAGAAGGAGAAGAAGAATTTACATACGTAGGAGAGAGGAGATGGAGGCTTGAGGAGGGTGGGGTTTCCTAGGTTTTCTAGGGATTAGGGTTGATGTAACATGTCATTATATAGGGGAGAGTGTGGGTGAAATCAAAGGTGAGGATGCAACCAATTAAATGTGTGGTCCAGATTGTTCATGAAGGAATTTTCATGTGGGGAAAAATGCAATTTGGTCCACAATTAAATAACCTTTCCATTTGGTCTTGGACAATGGGGTGATGACACCTACAATTGAATAATTGCAACTTAGCCCCTTAAATTCGGGAAATTGCACAAACACATAAAATGACAAAAATTTGGCGGACGATTCGGTGTCTGGTGTTTTGTAGGGTCAGGGGCGCTGTATGACCGGTGTGGGCTCAAATAGCAGGACACTGGAATTAAATTGGGATTTTCAGAGTTGGTTTAAATAGTATCCCCAATTTAATTAGAAATAAATGCAAGTTGTGTTCAAAAATTAATTAGGAGTACATGGGGCCAAAATCAGGTCAGGTCATCAATACCAATAATGAAGAAGACTCAGAACAGAATATTACCCTAATTTGGGCCGCACGAAAAATAGGTCAAGATTGCCTCCAATTTCAATTGGAACGCACAACGATACAAAATAGGAATTTATTAAATAACGTCCGCGATAATTTTTGTGCGGCTAGAACTAAGGTACAGAGAGCAAAATTATGAGTTACAAAAATAGCAGAATGGAAGGCGGGCATGTCTAGGGCAAGATTGTAAAATTTGTTGGAGACAAAAGATAGGGTAGTGTCCCAAATATCGAAGCAAAGGCAATGCGCAATAATTAAATAAATACGGTAATTAATTAAAAATCTCCAATAAATAAATTTCAAATAAATAAATTCCAAATAAATAATTAAATACAAAAATTCCATAATTCCGACAGGTGTTCGTCTACTGGCTTCTAGGTCAAGTCTACTAGCTCAAAATAAATGGACACTGCATATAATAATATATTTAATTACACATTACATAATTATTTAAATTAAATATACTATCATGCAATTATTTATAATTGTAACTACCAATAATATTAAATATTATAAAAAGTCAAAATACCCCTGTTTTCGGAATGTGGTAGTGACAAGTCTACCCTCCTTAAAAGAATTTTGTCCTCGAAATTTAAAATCCTCATAGTAGCGTTTATTCATATACATTATTATTTCCTTCAAAGTTTAAATCAACCACGAATCAGTTAATTATCCACAATGTCCTTTCACGACCTTCCAAAAATTCTGAAATTATTTGTATTCCTGAAAAATCCTCGAAATAGAATCAAAGTCCATTTTTATCAAAAAATTTCCCCGAAATTTTTAGTTAACAATTCAATACTCGGAATTTAATATCCACTCCTCAAATTTGATTTTAATCAATGCATATATATATAAAATGTAATCTCGTCCCACAAGTTTGAATTCAAACATTAGTCTATCAATAATTTATAACTCGATTTCCTCTTCCTCCAAATACTCAACAATGCGATACTTATGGATTCTCTAATTGCAACATCCCATATAAAGTTCTAAAATTCATAACTTGCAATTAAATAAACATATTGATAAATCTCCCAAAATTTCCAAATTTAATAACCAATTTAATCACATCACAATCTTCCTGGAATTAATAAGTCATAAATTCTGCCATGTTAAATTCTTGGCCCTTTATTTAAATCGAGGTTTATCCTCGAATTTAATCATCTTGTCTCTCTTGTCAAGTCATAACTCTTTCATTGATCTTCGTCGTGGTTAAACCCCATTAATCATGGTCTAAGAAATCTTTACTACAATCATACAACATGCAACCTAAGGGGATGTATACGGTCATGGTATCTTTTGTCATGGTATTGCAGTCCCTGTATCAGGGGTACTACTAACTACATTATAACAAGAAATCATGCATGCAAGCTACGGTACTAAGGTATCAGTCAATCAATCAAATAGATAGGGACAGAAGGAAGGAAAGAACAGAACCTGCTAACACATTACCTGCAGTATTTCCTATCTCTAACATACACTTAACTCTAGCAATTTCACTAACTAATTCATATTCCTGTACACTGGTACCCATATCAACTAATCATTAATCCACAAGATCCATAAATATATCAATATTGCACACACATGTCTATTAACACCTAAATCTGATGCCAAGAATCTCTAATATAACCATGATTCAATAATGCATCCAAGTTGATAACTCTATCTCCTTAGTACCATACCCGCTGTCAGTTCTCCGTTCCTACTACAATTGTTCATCCTAGTCGTTCTTATCACTCAATTATACGTCAAGTGCAACACCAGACTAAATACTGTTCTTTCCAATACAACTTTAGATGGACACCCAAGTCAGTCTGCGGTGCCATCTCAATCATGCTCAAATCACCAGATCCTTACACATGTATATCATCTACTCATTAATATTCATACCTCTCATCTACCATAAAGTTAATCCTCAAAATAATCGTCAAGGTTTAACTTCTCGATCAATTTAAAAATAAATTGCATATACCTCCTCAAAGTCAGATACTCAATATCGAAATAAAAAATTTTAATCACTTCTAAAATCTTTGTAGCCTTGACCATGTTTATTGAATCAATATTTGAAATCCAAAAAAATTTTAATGACACAATCTCATCTCCTCAATAATTCTCAAAGTTTAAAATTCATTTCCACTCTTTTAATTTATAAATCCACAAATTTACATATAAGTGCTCACGGTCTCTAATACTCGAGGTGCACTCAATACCTCTATTGTCTACAACTGTGTACTAAATTTGTACTTCCCGAATCACTTGCACTATTATCTCCAATGATCAAAGTTATCATCACCTGTATTTTCTTTCATGATTTCAATTTAATTCAACTGGTATATCATTTAATTATCATCATACAGAGTGCTTACTGTTATTAACGTTATTCTCGACTAATCCTCGATATAGAACCATTAGCACTCTTGGTATTATATCACTAGTTTCATTAATGGATCATCTCATCAAGCTCATTATAACTCATGATTACATGTATCTACTATAACACTCATGTTTCTTTACTCTCATGGGCATGTATATGGTTCCTCATCTCGATGGTTATATAGGTATTTTCTTTTAACCTTTCATAGCCTGTTACACTAATCTGTGATATGCTTCACCATCTTCATTACCCATTCCGATATTTCTCTACTCATGACACCTCATTATAACTCCTCATGCATATAAATTTCTTTACCTTTAACACGCCCGATATCAATCATCAAATTGAACGTTATGACCCATTAATCCTTAATACTATTCTTTGATACCTAATTGTTTACATAGATCACTCAAGTGCATAATCATGATTATCCAGGGCGGGTATGTTAGCTCTGATACTAACTCTTGAACTATCACTGATACTCTATTCTCTCCTTCTACTCACAGTCTCTAATGACACTTATCCTAGAACCATTTGTACAAGGTACAATGCTAAGGGCTAACTCTAGTTTAAAGCCTACTGCTCACATGTCCAACTAAGAAACACTTACAACTCACAAGTCACACTCAGTCAACTAATACAAGTCACAACCAAAATTGCAAGTTACTAATTATCACACTAACAAGGATCCTTAAAAAAATAAGGCTCAAAAGAACTGGGTTAAGGACTGAAGGTATCTTTACTGCTAGTAAAAAAAAGAAGCGATGGAACAAAGTCCTGGAATAACATAAATAGATAAGTCTTGAGATGATACTTTAAGAACCAATTTAAGATACAACCTGATAATCATACACGTCTGTCTGAAATCATGACACTCAGAATCCTCGCCACGCCAGTAAGCATAGATGCGATAAACGATAGGTTTCGTAACTAAGGTATGCAACTCTATAATCATGTCATCTAGAATCTTTGCCACGCCAACCGGTATGGCTGCGAGAGACTCTAAGTTTCATAACTATAGTATGTACATCCAAGTCAGGTTCCTACGTCCTCGTCACGACAGCTAATATGGCTGCGATAAACTCTAGGGTCCATAATCAAAGTAGACGTTTTACCTTTCTTACTGTCCTCATCAACATATGTCATCAGATGATACCGTAAATTTTAGTCCGTAAAATTCATCTCGATATGAAATCAACTCAACAACGATACCAAGAATTAAATTTAACAGCTGGTCAACAAGAATCAAACTCAACAATGATACCAAGATTTTAATTTAATAACTGATCAATAAGGATCAAGTTCAATAACAACAAGCGAGAGTAGACGGGAACAAGGGGAGGGATTTAAATTGGAATTTATAATGAGATTCTCAAGGGTCGTCCCAGGAATCTCTCAAATAATTTGTGATTGAGTATCCCCTCTCATCCTAGTATCTTATGTCCTATATTCTATCGCAGGTACATAGTGGTACAACTATGACGTCGCACTACTACGACATCGCACAACTAGCAAAGTCTGACCTGCATGGGCCACCACTAAAAATGTGTCACGACCCGTACCCAATTTAAGGGCACGAGTGCGTGGGTACGTCCAGCCTACGCCGCAGCATCGGCAGTAGAACGCTGTCTAGGTCATATAACTATCTAATCAATCTCACAGGAATATCCAACTCCATAAGAAGACGTGGATATCATAACTTAATGTTAGAAATACTCAATCACCTAAACTAAAGCACGATGAGATATCAAGGCAAAAAAAGAAATATAAGACAAGTCTAACGACAGAATAATCATACCTGCAATCAGTAACATCCAATCCTCAAGTGTCGGAACCAAGTCCACTAAGGTCACAGTCTGGAAAAATATTTTCCAGTCAGGAAGGAGCAAAGTACATCTCTAAATAGCAGTTCTATATTAATGATATAAACTATGTAGCAGTTCTAGATGGAAATATACCAGAAGCATGTATAGGTACGAGAAATAAAAGAAATGCTAGAAATACTGTAAGTAAACACAGGAGAAGAAATAATATGTCCATGAGCAAGAACCTATGACTAAGTGTGTGAGTACTAGCTTTAACATGTGATCGGCTTGGGAACTTGATCAGGCTGGTTACATGTGATTAGCTATGATTCATGAAGATCAGGCTAACCGTTGGTTAGCTATGATGCATGTATAGGTCAGGCTAATCACACGTAACATCTATAAAGCATGGAGATGGTCAGGCCGCACCCGACGTGAGATGTGGGGTGAGCTATGATGCATGAAAAGTTGGGTATGATCACATATCTATACTAAAATACTCCCCAACCCCCGACTGGTATAGTAGATCCAATCATGGTACGCTATGGCACAGGATTCCCTAGGGAGGTAGCAAATCTCCCCGAGAATCAGTGTCTGTACATGCACAAGATAACAAGGAAAATAAGTCTTGTACAAGCTACACCATGAACAAGGAATAACATCTCATGACGAGATCCGTGTATACCAATCCGTGTAACCAGCGTGTCAAGAACATGGATATTTACACTAGATACAGTGAACATAGGAGATATCATAAATTAGAAACTAATCAGAGAATGTACTCGCCTTGGGTCCTTAGCTAGTAAAACCAATGTTCTGTCCCAGAGTATCGTCTGGAGGATCCAACAGTCCTAAAATATCAATACAACATTTGCATCAGGTGTTACGCTAACGCACAGTCTATAACACTGAAATTGGGACTACTCTAGGTATGATACTGGCCACCTAGGATCATTTAGTGGATAAAATATACCTATCTTTAACTAGCATATATACTAAAATTATGTTTTATTAAACATATAGCAAAATAAATAAGTATATTTATTTTTGTGTATTCACCAAATAATCATATATATAACATAATAGTTAATACTTGTATGTATATCTATATAAAACATAGTTCATGGAAAGGAATACAATACGTATTTATATTTGTATACATACTAAAAAGAATTTAACATAATATTCATATATATCTCAAATATATACCAATATAAATTATACTTGCTGTAGTTGTATTTTTACCAAACTACTTACATATATAATTAACATATGTCAAAATGCGTTCATATACATATATATATATATATACATATATACAAATTATATATATATATATATACATTGAAAATATTAAGTGTATATAAAACATATATATACATATCCATAATACACACCAAAATACGTATTTATATATACCCTAAATAGATGTATATAAATATATATATACCAAATTATGTTTTACAAGTACATATATATCAATACAGTTTTATATATATATATATATATATATATATATATATATATATATATATATATATATATATATATATATATATATATATATATTTACATACCAAATACCTACGTATATATATATGTATATATATATATATACACCAATTACAAATACTAACATATACTACATATATATAAGTATATACCAAAATATATATTATGCTACATTTATTTATATATGCCAAATTATGTTTTTGTTAAACATATACCAATTAACATATATATATATATATATATATATATATATATATATATATATATATATATATATATATATATATATATATATATATATATATATATATATATATATATATATACATATACCAATACGAAAAAATATATATATACATATATATTTATACCAAAATAATAATTATACTATATACATGTATATTAGTATACACATACACACAATACATACCAATATACGTATACGCATTTATATACGTATATATATCTACACATTAATTAGTATATACTAATACATATACTATTAAACATTAATCAATTAAATGCTATACATATACATATACTAATTTAAAATATACTATATACACTAATACGCAATATTTATACATTAATACATACACTATACGAAAATATACCAAAATATACATGTATACATATGAATACATATATACATATTTATATACTAATACATGGTATAATATACTAAGTCATTTACTATATAGAGAAGGAGGGAAGAGAGGGGAAAAAGAGTCTCACAGTGGTGGCTTGCTGGCCGAAAAGATGGCCGGAGAGGGTTGACGATGGTGGTCGGCAGGCTGGCTCGGGTCGACGGGCCGTGGAGCTGCTGTCAGCAGCAGCCGGCGCACAGGGGTCGGCGGAGAGTCAGCTGCGGAGGGAGGCGAGTCGGGCTGTAGCGGGCTGGCGGGGATGTGCAGCGGGGTGGTTAGCCGTGGAGCGCCGGAGTTGACAGAGGGCCGCCGGGAAGGATGAACAGGATGGGTCGACGGCCGCACAGGAATGGTGGTAATGGTGGTGGCGTATGTAGTGGAAGGTGGTGGTAGTGGTAGATCGCTGGCCGGAGTTGAGCAAGGTGGTGGAGAGGTGGCTATGGCCGGACTGATGGAAGGAGGAGATGGAGGGTGAAGCAGTCGCAGCAGGTCGGAGCACCGAGGGAAGGGTGGCCGGATGCTCGGGTCGGAGAGTGGAGGCTGAGGGGATGGGGGCTGAACAGTAATGGCGAGGGGGTTGGCCGCCGGCCGGCTGGAGGATCAGGCTCGGCTCGGTGGGAGTAGATGATGGTGGTGATGATAGGAAGCAGCGGGGTGAGCAGTGACCCGCCGGAGCACAGGGGGCCGGACCGGAGGGGGCTTCGGCAGGGAGGAATGGGGAGAGAAGCCGGAGTTGCTGCCAGCGGCCACCGGAGTACTGAGGGGGCCGCCGGGGTAAATGGGTCGTTGAACAGTAGGTTGGTTTCCCCCCCTTCCTTCAATTTGAATTTAAATGAAGAAGGAAGAAGAAGAAGAAAGGAAGGAGAAGAGAAGAAGAAAAAAAGAAGAAGAAAGGAACAAGGAGAAGAAGAATTTACATACGTAGGAGAGAGAAGATGGAGGCTTGAGGAGGGTGGGGTTTCCTAGGTTTTCTAGGGATTAGGGTTGATGTAACATGTTATTATATAGGAGAGAGTGTGGGTGAAATCAAAGGTGAGGATGCAACCAATTAAATGGGTGGTCCAGATTGTTCATGAAGGAATTTTCATGTGGAGAAAAATGCAATTTGGTCCACAATTAAATAACCTTTCCATTTGGTCTTGGACAATGGGGTGATGACACCTACAATTGAATAATTGCAACTTAGCCCCTTAAATTCGGGAAATTGCACAAACACATAAAATGACAAAAATTTGGCGGGCGATTCGGTGTCTGGTGTTTTGTAGGGTCAGGGGCGCTGTATGACCGGTGTGGGCTCAAATAGCAGGGCACTGGAATTAAATTGGGATTTTCAGAGTTGGTTTAAATAGTATCCCCAATTTAATTAGAAATAAATGCAAGTTGTGTTCAAAAATTAATTAGGAGTACATGGGGCCAAAATCAGGTCAGGTCATCAATACCAATAATGAAGAAGACTCAGAACAGAATATTACCCTAATTTGGGCCGCACGAAAAATAGGTCAAGATTGCCTCCAATTTCAATTGGAACGCACAACGATACAAAATAGAAATTTATTAAATAACGTCCGCGACGATTTTTGTGCGGCTAGAACCAAGGTACAGAGAGCAAAATTATGAGTTACAAAACTAGCAGAATGGAAGGCGGGCATGTCTAGGGCAAGATTGTAAAATTTGTTGGGAGACAAAAGATAGGGTAGTGTCCCAAATATCGAAGCAAAGGCAATGCGCAATAATTAAATAAATACGGTAATTAATTAAAAATCTCCAATAAATAAATTTCAAATAAATAAATTCCAAATAAATAATTAAATACAAAAATTCCATAATTCCGACAAGTGTTCGTCTACTGGCTTCTAGGTCAAGTCTACTAGCTCAAAATAAATGGACACTGCATATAATAATATATTTAATTACACATCACATAATTATTTAAATTAAATATACTATCATGCAATTATTTATAATTGTAACTACCAATAATATTAAATATTATAAAAAGTCAAAATACCCCTGTTTTCGGAATGTGGTAGTGACAGTCCTCAACAAACATGGTATCGTACTACGTCTATATTACCTCTGGTACGAGGTCCAAAGTTCGCACAAACAATCATAAAGAAAGGGAGGGCCCTCATGTGATTGAAACCACATTCGCAAATGGCACTTACAGATTAGCCAAGTCTAATAAAAATTTTAATAAAGGCTACTATCAACTGCAAATATCCGAAGAAGTACTATACTTGATCTCCTTTACTTAACGGAGTATGATGAAGATCTTATTCTGACGATACCATGCACAAAGGTTAGCTGGATCATATTCCATCAGGTACATATGACCTCTGAATATATCTGCTTAACTAATTTATAAACCTATCATATTCATATTATCTCTGATAGTGTTTTGTATACAAATTTAGTTGGATTATATTCTGTTATGTTCATATTACTCCTGAATATATTTACATTCAGCAAAAACTTAACGAAAGTATGCCATATTAATGATACCTCTGATATCACTTTCATTTTAGCCTATCATATTCTTAAGTGATGAGTCCACAAAGTCAGAAAATATATTTTTATTATCTCTGAGAGCTTAAAGGAGAAGCAAAAAGTACATCATTGGGGAGGAGCAGTCAAATCATGAATCTGCTGTGCCAAAGCGGTCATCCTCTCATTCCTGGAGTCCAAGACGTTATCACGAGCCCGTTCCAGTTGTGCCTCATCATCACTTAGGAGGGACAGTTCGTACCGAGCATGAACAAAACCGGCGCAGGTGACTCCTGCACGTGCCAAGTTCCGCTGAGCTGTATCCATTCGGCCTTTCACCACATCTAGAGCTGTCGATGACTGGAGAGCCCACTCCTTTGCTTGAGCGAGTTTAGCTTCCAATTTGCAGACCCTCGCTTCGTTTCCCTCATGTTCAGCCTTGCACTTCGTTAGAAGAGGAATAACCTCCTCCAAGACGGCCTGCTATTCATCCATCTCCTGCTGTTGTGTCTGGATGGATTTATTTAAGCATTCCATCTGTTCAGCAAGCTTCGCAGTCAAGGAGTCGTACTCGGCCTGAATTATATCATCGACGTTGCCTCAAGATAGTTGTAAATACTCATTAATGGGTTATTCTAAACCATTAACTATTTACTCTAGCGCATTAGACCTTTCTGTAGTGCCTCAAATCCCGATCCGACCGGGACGAGCACTATGTAATTGGGCTTATGGCTAGTCCATCTGAGTCATAACTTAGACCTCAGCATCTTCTTGCCGCGGACGAAATGCGATGATCCTTTCCAACTCATGGAAAGGCCTCTATTGAAACGAGTCCAATAGTTTTTGTGTTTTGGTTGCTTGGTTTTCTTGATTGCCGTTTTGAGATTTTGGATTGGTTGTTGCTTTCTATTTGCTTGGTTTTTGCTGCTGGTTTTATCGTTTGGAACTTGAGATTTTGGGGAGTTCGGCAAGGAAGGATAGGCAAGATTTCTAACTCGGTGCTTGTGCTATTTCAGGTCCGCGTAACTGACGTTTGATCGTCGCTAGCGAGATTCCTAGTTTCAGCCTCTTTTCCTTAACCAGTGAGTGGTTTGGTCCCTTCTTTCCTACTTCTTCATGCCAACATCTCTAAGTTTCAATTGTTCACTCGATGATGCCCGGTTGGACGCCTAGAAAATCCTTAGCTACAGGATGCCAGCCACTAAGAAAGGAACATGGGATTTATAGACTAATATTATCATATGCTTGCACACCTTATAATTTGAGCTTGTTTATAAGGAAGAGTTGGTTGTTGGTGGCGGCCTGGTGCCTCGGATAGAGTTGGACTTATGGGATAACTGAATCGGAACACCGCTTGAGAAAATATTAACTGTTGCATGAGATATATATATGTTGCTGCTTAACTTCTTCTATTTTATTCGATGTATTGTATGTAATATAAATTATTTCATGCATTTGCATGGTCTGGGACAACTTGTGCACAGGGTTTGGCATTTCCTCGAAACGGCTTTCCGGGGCACTGGAACCGTATTGATCCAGAGGGAAATATTTGATTCGTGCTCGTCACGATGCATAGCGGGACCTCCAGCAGGGCTTGCTACCCGGGCTGATAGGGCGCGCCGCTAAGCTTGAAATATGTCCCTAAGGTGTCGATCACACCAATGACCGCATAGAATAGAACGCATGCTAACTTATTATCTTGTGCAGATGGTAAGTATACTTGTGTTTCGTTTCAGGGAAGGCGTGCATCGATTGAGTAAGCAATCGGTGTACTGGTTGGATTCAATGCTATTTTTATTCCTATCAAAATATGCAACTGATATGAATTGATTTTACTTGCTTCCTTATAGAAGCTATCTTAATGCATGCTCGCCCCTAACAAGCTAGTGTCGATTTAGTCGAGTGAGATTCATCCCGCTTACCAGTACAAGTTGAGTACTGACCCACGTTGTGGGCAACTATTTCAGGCAATCAGACGGTGCAACGCTAGTGCGTTAGCGAGGAGGCGTTAGGAGCACCTCTATTTTGAAGTATAGCTGGAGTCAGTTCATTTTGGAGGCATGGACTTCAATCTATACAAGGGCGTAATGTGCAAACGACGTGGACTATCTGACGGAGCGCGCCCTGCATTTTGAGTTATCTTTTGTAATATAATTCAATAGCCGAGAAGGCGCATCAATGTAAACTCTATATAAATTACTCTGAATATTCAATAAAAAAGCATATTTCTTCTGCATTTGTGTTCAAATCTCTGTGAATGTGTTTTTAATCTGTGTTTCAAAAATGGGTTCCTAAAACTGCAAGTTCTTGCCTTGTGCGAGCGCAACCCCAGGCTCGTACGGCATCACGCCCCTAGCGAGGACGAATCGGTTCCGTAAAGGATCCGGCGAGGACGAAAGACCCTTTTGGGATCGGGGCGTGACATATTGGTATCAGAGCACGGCTGTACTTCCTTGGGATTTTAAAGAATATAAAGGAGTTTGATGCGCCTCTCAATTGAGTTGCGTTCGGCGTCCACTGCATCACATGAGTTGCCTATACAATGAGCCCGTAGATATAAAATCTATCAATTTTGGGGTGTTAACAAGCTACTCTCTTTTGTAGCAATGGCTAAGAAAAATACTGCCGCTACAAGCAGTGCTCAGCCTATCCAGAGCGATCCAATAAGTTTTGGAGAATCCGGAGGAGCGGGTTCAACCGGTATGGTGGAACGGCTTATGCATCTCATGGAGGTGCAGCAACAACAAGCCGTTACGCAACAGGCGCAATTTGTTTCTCAGCAGAAGCAAATGGATACCATGATGCAACTGATTGCATCCTTGGTACCGAGCAACGGGACTGCCACTGTGACTCCTTCCCCACCGCCGGCCGTGGCGGTAGAGGATGAGTCAGAAGAGACGCAACCTTCAGCTAGGAACACTTGCCGAGCAGCGGAGTTCACAAAGATGCATCCACCGACGTTTAACGGACGAGTGGAACCGGACGTTGTGTTGGGATGGATTGCTAAGCTGGAGGGACTCTTCAACCTGGTTGGCATCCGGGGATCCAAGCGAGTTGCCTGTGCATATCGGTTCAGCTGGAACTGCGTGCACATGATTGGTGGGAGGCAACGAAGCAAGGGATTTACGATGCCAATCCCAACTGCAAAATAACTTAGGAAATGTTCAAATCAGCCTTCATTGAACAATACATTCCCAGGGCCGTGCGTCAACAAAAGGAAGACGACTTCAGCAATCTGGTCCAAGAAAGTTAGATGATTATGATTCTGTGTTCGCTAAGCTGGCCAAGTTTACGGGGCACTTCCTGCCTAACCAGTAGGCGTGGTGCTATCGCTTTCAAAAAGGTTTGAATGATGAGTTGCGTAGGGACGTCATCAATCAGAAATGTCAAACCTACAGGGAATGCTATGAAGCAGCCCTGGGCAGCGAGCGAATCTTTGGGCGTTGTCTCCCAAAGGCAGAAGTGTAAACCCCCCGTACCAACAACAACAAACGACCTCAGGAAATGGGAGGGTCTGGAGCACAAAAGCGTCAGCATACGTTGGATAACATGGGCCAGACTCAGGCACCGAACTGTACCAGGTGCGACAAAGCAGGGCATCGAGTAAACGAATGTCGGGTTACTGAATGTTTCAAATGTGGTCGTCTGGGCCATAAATAATTTAACTGCCGAGAGGGTAAGCCGAATCAAAACAACAGGAATAATCAGAATAAGGGGCCTCCAGCAAGTGATGCCAATGCTGTGCCAGTAAACCCGCAACGTCAGGGTGCTCAAGGCCGAGTCTATGCATTGACTCAGGATGAGGCATCTGTCTCTAAAACGGTCGTGACAGGTACATTACTTTTCAGAGAATTGCCCGCTAGAGTCTTATTTGATTCAGGTGCTACGCATAGTTTCATATCTGCTGATTTTACTATTGAGCATAAATTAGCTTCTACTCCCTTAACTATAAATCTCTGCGTAAGCACACCTTCGGGAGTCGACATGCCCGCCCGTGCGATCTGTAGGGATGGTTATATTTGCATCAGAGGGAGGAAGCTTTCCTTAGATGTCATTGTACTAGACATTAAGGATTACGATATTATTCTCGGGATGGACTGGTTGGGTGCTTGCCATGCAACAATCGAGTGTGCGGAGAAGCGAGTCGTATTTCGTCTACCCGGCGAGGCAGAGTTCTACTATTCGTGCAGCGCTGCACCGAAGACGGCAATGGTGATATCAGCAATTTCGGCTAGGCGTATGCTGCATTCGGGTTGTGAAGGTGTCACCCTCACATTTCCATCTAAGGGTAGTTTGGTAATTATCATGGGTATTAATTATTTTAGGATTTTTATAATTAATAATTGTGCATGACTAATTTATTTATTTTAATTATTGCTAGTGTAGAATTATTTTGGGCTTGTGTAGTGGACCTAACCATTTAATTAGAGAGCATGAACAAACTTTTGGACTAGTCTAAGTTGAGCCCATGAATTAGGCCCATGGATTAAGAAACATGTTTAATTAGTGGAACCATTAGACTAGAACCTTCCCTCCCTAATTATTTCTTCATGAGAGGCCCCAAGGGGTATTTTTGACTTTGTACATTGCTTGAGGAAGGGTTTTTGTCCAGCCATAATTGAGAGGAGAGAGAGTGCTCTCATTTTAGTTCTTCCCCAAAATTCTAGATCTAGTTTTTCCCCTTCCAATTCTCCATCATTTCCCCATCAATTCACCATCAATTCTCTTCAAATCTTTTCCTAAATTCAACATTGAAGCCTCTACATCAAGGATCTACAAGCAAGGAGCAAGGAACAAGGAGGAGGAGGCCAAGATCTACAAGGAGAAGAGCAACTTGTCAATTGGGACTTTTCATTGGGAATCCATCTTCCAATAGGTATAAATCAATTTTTTCCCTTCCTATAGACTATAGATCTGAGTTTTTACCATAAGAAACCACCCCACATGCATAGGTTATCCATAGGATTTGTTTGGGTATTATTTGGAGACCTACGGTGGGAGTTATGTCCATTTTGGTGTCGATTTTGGGGGAATTCCGAAATTGGCACATGTAGTACTTGTCAATGGATCTAATAGATCTAATTGACCATTGATTGTTTGTTTGTAGCTTATGTCGTGTCCACAATTGGATACGTGTGGGCCGAATCTCGTCAATTTGACGAAACGGTCGATTTTGGGGGTTTTCCTCCGACACGGGGCCATGTGCATATCATATGGTGACACGGACACGTAGACACTATAATTTATATATGTATTAATCATAAATTATGTATTAGACTTGTACGTGTCCTCCGGGATACGTTTGGTTGTGAGTTGGGGGCCGTGTCGCAAGCGTATCATAGAAAAGTGTGATACGGGTGCGGTGTACCCCATGTGTTTGTGTTTTGGCTTTTGTACTATACATGCATATGTAAATATATTAGTATATACTATCTATATATTATTTGGAGAGTATAATAGAGGAATTTGGATTTTATGTATATGCATATGCCTATGTGTATATATATGAGGGTATTTATATATGTACATATAACTATGTGTGTATAGATCTATACATATATATATATATATATATATATATATATATATATATATATATATATATATATATATATATATATATATATATATATATATTCATGTGTGGGTATATGTGCATATATATTTGTTTGTGTGAGGTTGAGGGGTGAGCATCGGGCATCACTGAAACTCGGGTTTGTGCAGAATCAAGTATCAGATCCTTACTGCACAGGATTTCAGTACACTGTAAAATGTTTACTGCACAGTATCAGGCCGAGTATCAGACACTGTGTTCGACACAGTTATGGATCAACAGAAAGTAATGGGAGTATACCTTGTCCTCCAGAAGAATTGGGTGGTTGTGGTGGTCGACCTTTAAAACTAAAGTGCTTGTTTAGTGAGAGTTGGCTTCACAATTTATTAAAGGAAACTGGTAAATTGATAGTAACTGTACAGAAAACAGCATGTAGGGAGATTTCTGTCGATAACTTGCTACTGCCCAGCTAAAAGAGAGATCCAACAGGGCCAGCTAGAGCATTTCCAAAAGCACTGGGTTAGAGTTGAACCAGTGTTTGTCCTAGATGTGCTTGAGTTCACCAGTGGGTTTAGCTGGGGGCCGATGGGTATGTGGCTGTGCTACAGATTTCACAAAGCCATTATCAGCCATGTATCTTGTCCGAGCATTTCAGCAACTGTGACTGCAGCAACTCACAATGTGCCCTGCACATTTCCAATGAAGAAGGTGAACCAGTAGCTGCAGACTGAAGATTGTACAGCAAGGATTGAAGAACTGAACACAGTTGAAGAACTGAACTCAGCAAGGTATCTGCAGGATTACCTGAGCACAGCAAAGACTGAACTGCACAGAGGCTGGAGACACACTGCAATGAAGAACCAAAGGCAACACAGTGGCCCCTATTCTCTGTATCAGTACTGTGAAATATCAGTTCTAGTATCAGTGGGTTGGGTAATGGTTCAGTTGGTTTTTGGTTTATGATTTTTTGGTTTAGCCTGGAGTTTGAGTGCTTGGTTAGTAGTTATAAGGTATTGGGTATTTAAGGTGGGGTATTGGTTTAGCTTGACCTTGGGTTAGAAGTTTACAGTAGATAGATTATATAGTATTGTTCTATTGTTAGCAGTGATATATATATATATATATATATATATATATATATTAATAGTATCAGTTAGAGTTTGGTTTCATTCCCAATCAGTTAGAGGCATTATATAAAGTAATTGGGTAATTAGCTAGGTAGCTTTATATACTATTGTAATATCTATTAGTGAATTATATACACAGGTATTTGTTAGTCCAGATAGTTAGGAAGTTATATAATTACTTGTTAAGATTAGTTGTATGTAAAGGATTCATTAAGATAGCTAGTAGCTAGTTAGCTATATATATACTTATATTAGTTGTTATTAGTAGTTAGTATAAGTATATGTATATATATACTTGTAATTGTTGCTTGTTAGTAACTAGATATTATTATTATTATTATATATGACTTATGTATATATATAAAAACCTATTTTCATATTAGAAAATCTGCGTATCTTAGGATACGGCTTCTTGATTGCACTGTGGTGTGTTAGCTTAGCTAGTATAGTATAGCTTCATAGTGTTTTGACTTAGTGACTAGCATTAGACTCTTGCAACCTAGAAATACATTGGTTTGACTTAGAAACGGCGTATTGACCTAGAACTTCTTCAACTTCATTTATTTTCATCATTGAACCTTGTATTGATACAACATACCATATATAGGTTGTGAGACACCGGCTTGGGCATCGAGAGACACACTTTGCTCAGGACTTCAGGCGAGTACATTTCTCTGATTGTTTTCAATTCATAATGTTGTATATATGCATGTTCTAGATTAGTATACATTGATTCCCGACACAGTAATTTCACGGACTGGTGCTATATGGATCCCGTCAGGAGGTGTTATCCCCTACCGTGTGCAACGGGTACCCAATGACATGTATTTCATCGTGTGCATCGGGTATTGACTTTCATGTGCTTCTTGTGCATCCACTATTTTGTGTGCTAGTGTGACTATCGTGATCATGTACGTAACGTGTCGTGATTGGATCCATGAGTATTGGTTGGGGAGGGGGAGTAGGAGTTGGTTATGTGATCAAAGCCCTCTTGATCTCATGTGCATGTCGATTATACATCTCACGTATAATGGAGTTACCTATATACCTCATGTGCAACCTAAACCGATCACATAACAAACTCTCACTCTAAAACACATAGTTTAGTATTTCTTGTTCTCTACTTGCAGTTCTTCTTGTATTTACTTTCAGCTTTATTGTGCCTATTGCCTGTTCACTTGTACAGTTTATTCTTCTACTTGTGCATCTTGTATCATTTTTCTATTGTTAGTTATATATGCTCGATTATGTTATTGGAACTGCTTTCAGAGGTATGTACTTCGCTCCAATCCTGACTGGATATATTTTTTCCAGATGATTGGCTAGAGGAGCTGTGTCCCACATATTACGGACCTCAGGAGGGTGAGACTTTAGAGGACACTCCCCTAGAGCCAGAGGACATAGTACCAGTGACCGAGGAGGTCTAATTTTATTTAGATTGTTGTATTAGACTATATTTTGTGGAGATTCACAGATGTACTATTGTTTCATTTGTAGAATTATATTTTCTTCCCTTCGCTATTTCCATTCGTGCATTATTTCCTCCTTAGTTGTTTGTGATTGAGATTGATATATTTGTGAGATACCATATTTGCTCCTCCGATTGGAGTTGAGATGATTGACAGGTACCATATTATATTGTTGAGATGTTAGATAGTTAGAAATGACCCAGACAGCGTTCTACCGCCGATTCTGCGGCGTAGGCTGGGCGTAACCACGTACTCGTGCCCGAATATCAGGGTGCGGGTCGTGATACATTTTTAGTGGTGGCCCATGCAGGGTCTAGATAGACATCGTAGTTGTGCTCGACTAGAGTATTGCTACGAGCCTGCTTTAGGATACAGGATTTAGGCTGAGAGTTACTCAATCACAACTAGGAAAAATTCCAATATTTTGTTCTACAAATCTTTATCTATTTGATATTGTCTTTCATTTTGAATTAAGTTATGTCCTTCTTTGATGATATCGCATTATATTCAATAATTGATTCCGTATTTTCAATCTGACTTCAGGATGCCTCCGAAGGTCAGATTCTATCGCTCAGGAGCAGCGGCAGTTTCCTCAGCTACTTCTCCGCCTGCTGCGGATAGAGTAGCAGCTGCTACTGTTACATCTTCCGTCGAGAGGATCGCCTCACCGGTCCAGGTGGGAGTCTCAACAGCCATTTTTGGGGGTGCTCCTCCCCCGGTTCAGAGGGTTGCTCCAGTTGTTCCCGAGGATCTTCCACCACCACCGCCAGTACCAGCTGATGCTACACAGCTGTTTGCACTTTTCCAGATGATGATGGAGGCCCAGAGGGCCCAGGCCAAGGCGCAGCACCGACAGACCGAGATATTGAGACAGGGCATCGAGAGTGCTCACCAGGTGGCCATCACCGCCGTAGAGAGGACCGCACCACCACAGCCACGGGAGGTACAGCCCAGGCCCGACACCATTCAGGACTTCAAGAAGTTGGATCCCCGGCCTTTCAAGGGGACAGAGGGCATCATCTATGCCGATGATTGGTTGGAGAGCATGGAGCGCGTCATGCGCTTATCCCGCCTTGCGGAGGACCTGATGGTGGAGGCAGCGGGATTGCAGATGATAGACATCGCCAGCACGTGGTTCCGGAATGAGCCACGGATCGCCGATCCAGGATTGACATGGGGAGAGTTCAGGGACCTGTTCAGAAGGAAGTTCTTCCCGCCTACTGAGAGACTTGACCTGGAGCGACAGTTCTAGAACCTCTATCAGGGGAACATGTCGGTGGAGGAGTATGCCGCCGAGTTTGGTAGGTTGAGCAGATATGCCGACTATATGGTGAGAGACCCAGAGAACCGGGCTAGTAGGTTCAGAGAGGGTCTGAACTGGGAAGTGAAGGCTCTCATTTCTTCGAGCCACGAGACATATACCGACATCTTGAGGGAGGCTCACAAGGTCGAGAGAGACCTGAGTGGGAGGCACAAGAGGGACCGAGATGTTTATGGTGGCAGCAGCAGCACAGGTCCAGCGAAGAAGCCATATTTCCAGCACCAGAGGCAGCAGTCCAATGCGCCTAACCGAGCACCTATACAACAGACATATCAGATGCAGAGACCAGCCCAGACAGCTCGTGCTTGCCCCTTCTGTAAGAAGGCAGGGCACGGATGGGACGTTTGCAGGAAGAGGCTCGGTCAGTGTTTGTTTTGTGGTTCATCAGATCACCAACTGAGGGATTGCCCCAAGACCTTAGCTCGGTCAGTTCAGGACGTAGCTCCTATCCAGAGGATACCCGCGAGACACCCAGCGGGACAGCCGAGAGGACCTCCTTTACAGCCCCAGCAACAGAAGTTCGTATAGCACCAGCACCAGCAGAGGGGTGCACATCAGGGGCGAGCTTTTGCCCTGACCGTGGAGGAGTCAGAGCCAGTCGGAGACGTTATATCAGGTCCAGTCTTACTCGATTCTTTTCCAGCTCATGCCTTATTTAATTCTGGTGCATCTCATAGCTTTGTATCTGTATCTTTTGCTTTGAGACATCGTCTTGAGTCTGAACCGTTGGCGCAGACTTGCAAGATCACGACCGGGGGTGGCATCATCCTGGTCAGTGATGTTTGCAAGAACCAGAGGATTTATATGGGAGGCCGTGAGCTGAGTGTATGTTTACTTGTAATGCCACTTCCGAGTTACGATATAGTACTCGGGATGGATTGGTTGAGTAGACATCACGCTAGTATCGATTGTCGTGGAGGCAGAGTTTTATTTCAGACACCAGGAGAGCCGGAGTTCGAGTTCGTCCGAGGAGCAGAGCAGAGCGAGGGCGTTTTCTGTGGGACTTTGGTAGAAGAGCAGAAGCCACCACATCCGTTGATTGCAGAGTTCTTGGATGTCTTTCCAGAGGATTTGCCGGGGTTGCCGCCGGACAGAGATGTGGAGTTCTCTATAGACTTAGTGCCAGGAGCAGAGCCAATCTCTCAGCACGTCTATAGAGTAAACAACAGCGAACTGGCAGAGTTGAAGAAACAGGTGGATGAGTTGCAAGACAAAGGCTTTATCCATTCCAGTTCGTCACCATGGGGTACTCCGGTACTGTTTGTACCCAAGAAGGATGGGTCGGTACGTATGTGTATCGACTACAGGGCACTTAATAACCTCACTATCAAGAACAAATACCCGTTGCCGCGGATTGATGACTTGTTCGACCAGCTGAGCGGAGCGAAGGTATTCTCGAAGATAGACTTGAGGTCAGGGTACCACCAGGTGAAGGTGAAGAGGGAAGACATCCCGAAGACGGCTTTCAGGACTCGTTATGGACAGTTCAAGTTCTTGGTGATGCCGTTTGGGTTGACCAATGCCCCGGCAGTGTTCATGAATCTGATGAACAAGGTATTTCATCAGTACCTGGATCAGTTTGTGGTAGTCTTCATAGACGACATTCTGATATATTCGAAGACCCCGGAGGAGCATGAGCAGCACTTGAGGATTGTTCTGGAGATTCTCAGGAAGGAGAAGTTGTATGGCAAGTTGTCGAAGTGTGAATTCTTCCTTGATAAGGTTGAATTTCTTGGGCATGTCATTACAGGAGATGGAGTCTCGGTGGACCCGAAGAAGATCTCAGCAGTTGAATCGTGGTCTACCCCGAGTTCGGTAGCAGAGATCAGGAGCTTCCTTGGATTAGCAGGCTACTACCGGAAGTTTGTTCAGGATTTCTCCAGACTAGCAGAGCCGATGACTAGGCTGACCAGAAAGGACATAGAATTCGTCTGGACTGAGGATTGCCAGTCAGCATTTGAGGAACTGAAGAGGAGATTGACTACAGCTCCCATCTTGACACTACCATCAGGAGCAGGAGGATTTTCCATTTACAGTGATGCATCAGGGAAGGGTTTGGGTTGTGTACTACAGCAGCACGGGAAGGTAATTGCCTATGCTTCCAGGCAATTACGCCCGCATGAGAAGAACTACCCTACCCATGATTTGGAGCTTGCAGCGGTTATCTTTGCTCTCAAATTGTGGAAACACTATCTATATGGAGAGAGAGTAGAGATCTTCACAGACCATAAGAGCTTGAAGTATGTGTTTACACAGAAGGAGCTCAACATGAGACAGCGGCGATGGTTGGAGCTGATGAAGGACTTCGACATATCTTTGCAGTACCATCCAGGGAAGGCCAACGTAGTCGCGGATGCTTTGAGCAGGTATCCCGTGGCTATGTGCTTGACTAGGGACAGGCATCTATTGGCAAACCTCGATAGTTTGGGCATTGAGGTATTGATTCCGGGAGTCGCAGCGCAGATGTGGGGACTTCAGGTTCAGTCGGAGCTGATGGACCGAGTCAGAGCCAGACAGTATGAGGATGAGTCTCTGCGGAGCATCAGAGCACAGGTTCAGGTCGGGCTGGCAGAGGACTTTACCGTCGCAGATGATGGATCATTGCGATACGGTACCAGGTTGTGCGTACTGAAGGGAGCATTGCACGAGAAGATTATGCAGGAGGCACATCGTTCCCAATACTCTATGCATCCCGGTGCCAACAAGATGTATAGAGACATGAGAGAGCATGTATGGTGGTATGGCATAAAGCGAGAGGTGGCTAGCTTCGTGTCCAGATGCTTAGTTTGCCAGCAAGTAAAGGCGGAGAGACAGAGACCAGGAGGATTGCTTCAGCCTCTGCCCATTCCGGAGTGGAAATGGGAGCATGTTACCATGGATTTTGTATCAGGGCTTCCGCGTTCTCCAGGGGGCAAGGATGCGATTTGGGTCATCGTGGACAGGTTGACCAAATCAGCCCACTTTCTGCCATTTAAAGTGGGTACATCTACGGAGAGACTTGCGAAGATGTATGTGCGCTAGATTGTCAGATTGTACGGTGTTACAGTGAGCATTGTCTCAGATCGGGATAGCCGCTTCACGTCCCATTTCTGGAGGAGTTTGCAGGCTAGCTTGGGCACTCAGCTCAAGTTCAGTACCGCTTATCACCCTCAGACGGACGGACAGTCGGAGAGGACTATTCAGACTCTCGAGGACATGCTACGCACCTGTGTTTTGGATCTTGGAGGTTCTTGGGAGGATCATCTTCACTTGGTAGAGTTTTCATACAACAACAGCTACCAAGCCAGCATTGAGATGTCACCATTCGAGGCGTTGTATGGACGGAGATGCCGCACTCCGTTGTCTTGGGATGATGTTGGTGACAGGGCTTTATTGGGACCAGAGATGGTAGTGGATGCAGCAGAGAAGGTGAAACTTATCAGAGACAGACTTCGAGTGGCGCAGGACAGGCAACGGCATTGGGCCGATAGCCACCGGAGACCTCTGGAGTTTGAGGTATAGCTTTAGTTTTGTCTTATTTGTGTTGATTGTTGCTTGTTAGAGTGCTAAGCTTATGTTTCGTGCTAGGTTGGCGGTCTGGTTTTCTTGAGGATTTCTCCGACACGTGGCACGATTCATTTCGGTGGAGGCGGCAAGCTTAGTCCGCGATTCATCGGCCCTTTCAGCATTCTTGAGAGGGTCGGTGCAGTCGCCTACAGACTAGATTTACCACCTGCACTGGAGGGAGTGCACAACGTGTTTCATGTGTCGCAGTTGAGACAATACGTGGCAGATCCCAGTCATGTGTTGGATCATTCGGAGATAGAGGTGGGCCCTACTCTCAGTTATCCAGAGCAGCCAGTGGAGATTCTGGATCGGAGAGAGAAGGTGCTGAGGAACCAGACGATTCCTTTGGTGCGCGTCCCGTGGAGGCATCACTCGCCAGGAGAGAGTACCTGGGAGCGAGAGGCCGAGATGTGCGAGCGATATGCGTATCTTTTCGAGCCGTGAGGTATAATTCTTTCTTGCATTATATTTTTTGTTTTGGTAGATAGTTTCTTCCTTAATTTCGAGGACGAAATTTTTCCAAGGTGGGTAGGTTTGTCACCCTCACATTTCCATCTAAGGATAGTTTGGTAATTATCATGGGTATTAATTATTTTAGGATTTTTATAATTAATAATTGTGCATGACTAATTTATTTATTTTAATTATTGCTAGTGTAGAATTATTTTGGGCTTGTGTAGTGGACCTAACCATTTAATTAGAGAGCATGAACAAACTTTTGGACTAGTCTAAGTTGAGCCCATGAATTAGGCCCATGGATTAAGAAACATGTTTAATTAGTGGAACCATTAGACTAGAACCTTCCCTCCCTAATTATTTCTTCATGAGAGGCCCCAAGGGGTATTTTTGACTTTGTACATTGCTTGAGGAAGGGTTTTTGTCCAGCCATAATTGAGAGGAGAGATAGTGCTCTCATTTTAGTTCTTCCCCAAAATTCTAGATCTAGTTTTTTCCCTTCCAATTCCCCATCATTTCCCCATCAATTCACCATCAATTCTCTTCAAATCTCTTCCTAAATTCAAAATTGAAGCCTCTACATCAAGGATCTACAAGCAAGGAGCAAGGAACAAGGAGGAGGAGGCCAAGATCTACAAGGAGAAGAGCAACTTGTCAATTAGGACTTTTCATTGGGAATCCATCTCCCAATAGGTACAAATCAGTTTTTCCCCTTCCTATAGACTATAGATCTGAGTTTTTACCATAAGAAACTATCCCACATGCATAGGTTACCCATAGGATTTGTTTGGGTATCATTTGGAGACCTACGGTGGGAGTTATGTCCATTTTGGTGTCGATTTTGGGGGAATTCCGAAATTGGCACATGTAGTGCTTGTCAATGGATCTAATAGATCTAATTGACCATTGATTGTTTGTTTGTAGCTTGTGTCGTGTCCACAATTGGATACGTGTGGGCCGAATCTCGTCGATTTGACGAAACGGTCGATTTTGGGGGTTTTCCTCCGACACGGGGCCATGTGCATATCATATGGTGACACGGACACGTAGACACTATAATTTATATATGTATTAATCATAAATTATGTATTAGACTTGTACGTGTCCTCCGGGATACGTTTGGTTGTGAGTTGGGGGCCGTGTCGCAAGCGTATCATAGAAAAGTGTGATACGGGTGCGGTGCACCCCATGTGTTTGTGTTTTGACTTTTGTACTATACATGCATATGTAAATATATTAGTATATACTATCTATATATTATTTGGAGAGTATAATAGAGGAATTTGGATTTTATGTATATGCATATGCCTATGTGTATATATATGAGGGTATTTATATATGTACATATAACTATTTGTTTGTGTGAGGTTGAGGGGTGAGCATCGGGCATCACTGAAACTCGGGTTTGTGCAGAATCAAGTATCAGATCCTTACTGCACAGGATTTCAGTACACTGTGAAATATTTACTGCACAGTATCAGGCCGAGTATCAGATACTGTGTTCGACACAGTTATGGATCAACAGAAAGTAATGGGAGTATACCTTGTCCTCCAGAAGAATTGGGTGGTTGTGGTGGTCGACCTTTAGAACTAAAGTGCTTGTTTAGTGAGAGTTGGCTTCACAATTTATTAAAGGAAACTGGTAAATTGATAGTAACTGTACAGAAAACAGCATGTAGGGAGATTTCTGTCGATAACTTGCTACTGTCCAGCTAAAAGAGAGATCCAACAGGGCCAGCTAGAGCATTTCCAAAAGCACTGGGTTAGAGTTGAACCAGTGTTTGTCCTAGATGTGCTTGAGTTCACCAGTGGGTTTAGCTGGGGGCCGATGGGTATGTGGCTGTGCTACAGATTTCACAAAGCCATTATCAGCCATGTATCTTGTCCGAGCATTTCAGCAACTGTGACTGCAGCAACTCACAATGTGCCCTGCACATTTCCAATGAAGAAGGTGAACCAGTAGCTGCAGACTGATGATTGTACAGCAAGGATTGAAGAACTGAACACAGTTGAAGAACTGAACTCAGCAAGGTATCTGCAGGATTACCTGAGCACAGCAAAGACTGAACTGCACAGAGGCTGGAGACATACTGCAATGAAGAACCGAAGGCAACACAGTGGCCCCTATTCTCTGTATCAGTACTGTGAAATATCAGTTCTAGTATCAGTGGGTTGGGTAATGGTTCAGTTGGTTTTTGGTTTATGAGTTTTTGGTTTAGCCTGGAGTTTGAGTGCTTGGTTAGTAGTTATAAGGTATTGGGTATTTAAGGTGGGGTATTGGTTTAGCTTGACCTTGGGTTAGAAGTTTACAGTAGATAGATTATATAGTATTATTCTATTGTTAGCAGTGATATATATATATATATATATATATATATATATATATATATATATATATATATATATATATTAATAGTATCAGTTAGAGTTTGGTTTCATTCCCAATCAGTTAGAGGCATTATATAAAGTAATTGGGTAATTAGCTAGGTAGCTTTATATACTATTGTAATATCTATTAGTGAATTATATACACAGGTATTTGTTAGTCCAGATAGTTAGGGAGTTATATAATTACTTGTTAAGATTAGTTGTATGTAAAGGATTCATTAAGATAGCTAGTAGCTAGTTAGCTATATATATACTTATATTAGTTGTTATTAGTAGTTAGTATAAGTATATGTATATATATACTTGTAATTGTTGCTTGTTAGTAACTAGATATTATTATTATTATATATGACTTATGTATATATATAAAAACCTATTTTTATATTAGAAAATCTGCGTATCTTAGGATACGGCTTCTTGATTGCACTGTGGTGTGTTAGCTTAGCTAGTATAGTATAGCTTCATAGTGTTTTGACTTAGTGACTAGCATTAGACTCTTGCAACCTAGAAATACATTGGTTTGACTTAGAAACGGCGTATTGACCTAGAACTTCTTCAACTTCATTTATTTTCATCATTGAACCTTGTATTGATACAACATACCATATATAGGTTGTGAGACACCGGCTTGGGCATCGAGAGACACACTTTGCTCAGGACTTCAGGCGAGTACATTTCTCTGATTGTTTTTAATTCATAATGTTGTATATATGCATGTTCTAGATTAGTATACATTGATTCCCGACACAGTGATTTCACGGACTGGTGCTATATGGATCCCGTCAGGAGGTGTTATCCCCTACCGTGTGCAACGGGTACCCAATGACATGTATTTCATCGTGTGCATCGGGTATTGACTTTCATGTGCTTCTTGTGCATCCACTATTTCGTCTGCTAGTGTGACTATCGTGATCATGTACGTAACGTGTCATGATTGGATCCATGAGTATTGGTTGGGGAGGGGGAGTAGGAGTTGGTTATGTGATCAAAGCCCTCTTGATCTCATGTGCATGTCGATTATACACCTCACGTATAATAGAGTTACCTATATACCTCATGTGCAACCTAAACCGATCACATAACAAACTCTCACTCTAAAACACATAGTTTAGTATTTCTTGTTCTCTACTTGCAGTTCTTCTTGTATTTACTTTCAGCTTTATTGTGCCTATTGCCTGTTCACTTGTACAGTTTATTCTTCTACTTGTGCATCTTGTATCATTTTTCTATTGCTAGTTATATATGCTCGATTATGTTATTGGAACTGCTTTCAGAGGTATGTACTTCGCTCCAATCCTGACTGGATATATTT
Organism: Iris macrosiphon; assembly: GCA_036927795.1. NCBI lineage: Eukaryota > Viridiplantae > Streptophyta > Magnoliopsida > Asparagales > Iridaceae > Iris > Iris macrosiphon. The sequence goes on along the minus strand of JAYESA010000205.1, from coordinate 54,172 downwards.
TTTTCCAGATGATTGGCTAGAGGAGCTGTGTCCCACACATTACGGACCTCAGGAGGGTGAGACTTTAGAGGACACTCCCCTAGAGCCAGAGGACGTAGTACCAGTGACCGAGGAGGTCTAGTTTTGTTTAGATTGTTGTATTAGACTATATTTTGTGGAGATTCACAGATGTACTATTGTTTTATTTGTAGAATTGTATTTTCTTCCCTTCGCTATTTCCATTCGTGCATTATTTCCTCCTTAGTTGTTTGTGATTGAGATTGATATATTTGTGAGATACCATATTTGCTCCTCCAATTGGAGTTGAGATGATTGACAGGTACCATATTATATTATTGAGATATTAGATAGTTAGAAATGACCCAGACAGCGTTCTACCGCCGATTCTGCGGCGTAGGCTGGGCGTAACCACGTACTCGTGCCCGAATATCAGGGTGCGGGTCGTGATAGAAGGGTACTTAGCTTCAGTTTGAGACACCCGGCAGGAAAGTGCAAATGCAGCTCAGGCTGATGTTATAGAAGATTTCCTAGACGTGTTCCCGGACGAGCTGCCTGGAATGCCTCCTGATCGTGAGATCGAATTCAGCATCGACACATTTTCGGATGCGCGACCGATATCGAAGGCACCTTATCGAATGGCCCCAGCAGAGCTGAAAGAACTTAAGGTTCAGTTGCAAGATCTGTTGGACCGAGGATACATACGTCCAAGCGTTTCTCCGTGGGGTGCTCGAGTACTGTTCGTGAAAAAGAAAAATGGATCCATGCGGCTGTGTATTGACTACCGAGAATTAAATAAGGCGACCGTTCGAAATCAGTACCCTTTGCCAAGGATAGATGACTTGTTTGATCAACTGCAAGGTGCAACAGTTTTCTCTAAAGTTGATCTCAGGTCAGGGTATCACCAGTTGAATATCAGACCAGAAGACATTCAAAAATCTGCGTTCAGAACCCGTTACGGACACTATGAGTTTCTCGTAATGTCGTTCGGCTTAACGAATGCTCCTGCAGCTTTCATGCATCTGATGAACCGCGTATTTCGGCCGTACGTAGACAAGTTTGTCGTCGTGTTCATCGATGACATTCTGATATATTACAAGAACGAGGTGGAACACAAGAAACACCTGAAGATCGTGTTGCAGACATTATGAGAACATAAGTTGTTCGCTAAGCTCAGCAAGTACGAGTTCTGGTTGAACAGCGTGGCGTTCCTTGGTCATGTCGTCTCGGCAGAAGGCGTCGCCGTAGACCCGAAGAAAATAGAGGCGGTGGTGGACTGGAAACAACCTACGTCAGCCAGCAAAATTCGAAGCTTTCTCGGCCTAGCAGGATACTACCGTAGGTTCGTGAAAGATTTCTCTAAACTGGCCTCGCCTTTGACTCGCCTTACTCAGAAAGGGATTGTATATAACTAGAGTGATGAATGCGAAGCCAGCTTTAGTGAACTGAAGCGGCGTCTTATTTCAGCTCCGATTCTTGCACTTTAGGATGGGGTAGAGGAGTTTCAGATATACAGTGACGCTTCAGGACTCAGATTGGGATGTGTACTTATGCAACGGGACAAGGTAATATCGTACGCCTCCAGGCAACTGAAGCCGCACGAGAAAAACTACCCGACACACGATTTAGAATTGGCGGCGATTGTATTTGCATTGAAGTTATGGAGGCATTATCTTTATGGTGTTGCTTGCAAAATCTTCACAGATCATATGAGCCTCAAGTATCTCTTCACCCAACGGGAATTGAACCTCCGGCAGCGGCGTTGGCTAGAACTTATTAAGGACTATGATCTAACGATCGTGTATACTCCGGGCAAGGGAAACGTCGTTGCTGATGCTCTGAGTCGAAATCACGTGGGCTCGTTATCTATAGACAATCATTTACTTCGAGATCTTGAGGCGATGGACATCGAGTTCCAAGTTCGACATCAAGGCGTGCAGCTGGCACTACTCTATCTTGAACCGAGTTTACAGGATAAAATCAAATCAGCTCAGAAGGGCGATCAGTTCTTAGCGAAAGTACGTAGATTGATCTCGGCGGGGAAGATGTCTGACTTTGTGGCAGGCGAAGATGGGGCCTTAAAAATGAAAGGAAGGCTATGCGTCCCTAGCGACCCTGAACTCCGAAGGGAAATTATGGCGGAAGCGCACTACGCGAAGTATTCTTTGCATCCGGGGAGCACTAAGATGTACAAGGACTTACGCGGTACCTTCTGGTGGCAAGGTATGAAGCGGGATATGGCAACCTTTGTATCACAGTACATGGCCTGCCAACAGGTAAAAGCTGAACATCAGAGGCCCGGCGGGGAGATGCAGAACCTCGCTATTCCCGAGTGGAAATGGGACAACATCACTATGGATTTCATTGTGGGATTTCCGAAGACGCCACGGAGGCATGATGCGATTTGGGTCATAGTTGATCATTTGACCAAATTAGCCCACTTTTTTCCCATAAAAGTTGCGTGGAGCGTCGATCGGTTAGCACAGATCTACATAGACGAGATTATTCGATTACACGGAGTGCCTGCTTCTATCGTCTCTGACCGTGACGGACGTTTCTTATCTCGTTTCTGGACTAGCCTACAGTCTGCTTTGGGAACCAAGCTACAGTTCAGTACCGCATACCACCCCCAGACTGATGGCCAAACAGAGAGGACAAATCAGATACTTGAAGATATATTACGTCTGTGTGCGATTGATTTAAAGACTAGTTGGGACACGCACCTTCCGTTGGCGGAGTTTGCGTACAACAAAAGCTAACAATCGAGCATCCAGATGGCACCGTACGAAGCACTCTATGGGCGCAAGTGTCAATCTCCAATCTGTTGGGACGAAGTCGGCGAGCGGCAGGTACTCGGGCCAGAGCTGGTGGAGCAGGCAGTCGAGAAAGTTTGCTTGATTCGGGAAAGACTCCGCACTGCACAGGGCCGACAGAAAAGCTATACCGATACTCATCGTAGGCCCTTGGAGTTTGTGGTCGGGGATCATGTCTTCTTGAAAGTGACGTCGATGCGTGGAGTGATGCGTTTTGGCTTGAAGGGCAAGCTGAGTCCTAGGTTTGTCGGCCCCTTTGAAATACTAGAATGGGTGGCAGCTGTGGCATACCGAATTGCACTACCTCCCGCCTTGGCTGGAGTGCACGAGGTATTCCACGTTTCTCAACTGCGGAAGTATGTGCATGACTCGAGTCATGTAGTTAGCTTCGAACAGCTAGAATTGCGCACGGATTTGTCATACTCAGAGGAGCCGGCGCAGATTCTGGATCATAAGGAAAAAGTACTTTGCAACCGTACGATGTCCTTGGTTCGCGTGCTGTGGCGGAACCATACAGTTGGAGAATCAAATTGGGAGTTGGAATCAGCGATGAAGGAGAAGTATCCTTCATTGTTCTTCGAGTCATAGGTAGGCCTTGTTCTTAAGTTTCGGGTCAAAACTTTTTCTTAGTGGTATATTATGTAGTGCCTCAAATCCCGATCCGACCGGGACGAGCACTATGTAATTGGGCTTGTGGCTAGTCCGTCTGAGTCATAACTTAGATCTCGGCATCTTCTTGCCACGGACGAAATACGATGATCCTTTCCAACTCATGGAAAGGCCTCTATTGAAACGAGTCTAATAGTTTTCGTGTTTTGGTTGCTTGGTTTTCTTGATTGCCGTTTTGAGGTTTTGGATTTGTTGTTGCTTTCTATTTGCTTGGTTTTCGCTGCTGGTTTTATCATTTGGAACTTGAGGTTTTGGGGAGTTCGGCAAGGAAGGATAGGCAAGATTTCTAACTTGGTGCTTGTGCTTAATTTCTATTCTAAATATATACATTTATACACAACACAAGGGTTCACCCCACATAGTTCAAACACATTGACGTATTCGTACATGACGTAGAAAGGGAAGTACGTATACCTATCTGATTCGTATCCGGGGGGTGTGTGTCCATGGCTCGCTGTTCGAGAATGGCCGGACTCCTGCGTATACAGCAACCACAGCGGCTACAACATCCACAGCGACCACATGGTGGTAAGGGTCACAGCAACACGTAACATCAGTAGCTCCGGCAGCAGCTGCAGCGACAGCGGCGGTGGCAGGGTGGTCATGGAGTGGTGGCGAGTTACTGGCAGTGGCGGGATGGTGGCTAAGGCGGTGGTGGAGGTGGCCGGGTCGCTATGGTGGTGGTGGGGGTGACTGGGGATAATAATGATGGTGTTGTTGATGGTGATCGGGCCGGTGATATCGGGGGGAATGGTGACGACGGTAGCGGTAGAGATAGTTGTTGATGGTGGTGTAGACAATGAGGGGGGATAATGGTGGCTAAGGTAGAGGTGTCGAGGGCGGCTAAGGTGGCGGAGGTGCGTGGAGGGGAGTCAGGTCGAGGGAAAGAAGAGTCGGGTGGTGATGATGGTGTTGTTGGTGACGACGGTAGCAGTGGTTACTGATGGCGGGGATGATGGCGATGGTCGAGGACGGGGACAGGCGGAGGAGGAAGTCGTGCTGGTAGCGGTGGAGCTATGCACGGGTGGTTGGAATGGTCGGCTAAGGTGACGGTGGTCGAGCAAAGGGGGAGTCGGGCTAAGGGTGCTGTGATGATGACGATGGTGTTGTTGGTCGTGAGGAGGTCGTCGGGTTATGGGGGATGTTGGTGATAATGGTGATGGTGGCTTGTTGCCGGCGGGACTGCTCGGAGGAGACGGTCGGGGTGGCTCGGGAAGTCGGGGACGGAGGCGGTTGTAGAGGTGAGGACTCGGTTGTGATCACCAGAGGGAGGAGAGGGATGGAGAGGGTGATGGTGATGATGATGTAAATAGTTTAGGGTTTGTAGTTGTCTGTGGTTTTACTTTTTGGAAGAAAGAGAGAGTAGTATATGTAGGTGAGAGAGAGGGGGGGCTCTCCATAGGATTAGGGTCGGCTGGATACTTCTTTCTAGGGTTAAGGGAACACTCTACATGATGAACATGTGACTAGGATAATGGGGATTTAAATTGTAGGGTGGAGATGTGAGGTAATAAAGTTGCATGAGGTACAACAAATGGGGGAGGATTTTGGATGGACCGGTCAAAGAGGGGGGATGAGGTTCTTCATGTGTTGCGTCCAATGAGAGGGGGATACCTCATTGCATATTTGCATAAAAGTCCCTTAACAATTGAAAATTTTGCACAAATAATAGGATTGGAGATTGGATGAGTCAAAACACCATGTTTGGTGTGATGTAGTTGGCTAAAATGGTGTGTGGTATTTAGTATGAACCTTGAGGATGTGAGTGGGGGTTTGGGTTGGTGTTGGGTCTAGTTTTGGGTGAGGTTGGGTCCTTACACCAATTTAATTAAAATTAGTATAAGTGGTGCTCTTTAATTAATTGGAAGTACATGTGATTAAAATTGGTGGGACACAAGTATCATTGACTTAGCAGGCTCAGAATAGAATATTATTATAATTTAGGTTGGACAAAATGGGTTGAGGTTGTGTCTCCAATTTTGATTGGAACGGACAAGGATGCAAAGTTGGATTTATTTAAATTTAAGAACGGATGTTTGTAACAAATATTGTGTGACTAAAATGAAGCACAAGGGAGGGTATTTATGAGTTACACAAAGGTCAGAATGGAAGGCTGGCACGTCTAGGAAAAGTGTGTGAAGTTTGTTTGAGAGCAAATGCTAGTATAGCGCTCCAAATATCGAAGCAACGGTAAGGTGCACTAAGTGATACAAATATTGCACAATAAATCTAAAATACCGCGTTCTAATTCTAATTGGCTCAAAATTAACCCTAGTATCTCTATCTAAGCTAAGTAGACCTAAATTTCGTCGAGGGGTTTTACACTCGACTTGTATAGGCCACCACTAAAATATGTCACGACCCGCACCCGATATAGGGGCACGAGTACGTAGATACGTCTAGCATACGTCGCAGCATCGACTGTAGAACGCTGTCTAGGTCACAATACTATCTAATCAATCTTACACAAATACCCAACTCCATAAGGAGACACATATATAATAATATAATATAAAATACTCAATTACATAACTAAAGCACGATAAGATATCAAAAAAAATAATCGAAACACAACCACAAAGTCTAAACAACAATATAATCTAACTTCAAATAATAACATCAAAGTCTCAATGTATGTCGGAGACAAATTCGGTACCAAAATCTGCAAAAAGGAACTAACTAATATAACTAGTGATTTCGGCTAGGCCTTCCGGCAATCACACCTGAGCTACAAGGTCCAAGGCTGCAGCTGCTCTCCCTATGGTCCGTAATATGTCGAACACCAGTCCTCTAAGTCATCGTCTAAAAAATATATTCAGTAAGGATTGGAGCGAAGTACAACCCAATAGCAGTTCCAATTAATTGACAAGGACTATAAAATAATAAATAGAGGATGCTATATACTGAGAGAAAATAATAAACTGATACAATGGCAAATAGTAAAGAGAACAGACAATGTAAGCAATAAGGTATAGCCAGTGCATATATGAAATAAAGAGAAAGGAACTACAATATCATATACAAGGTAATATAATATATGAAACTGAAATGAAGAACTGTAACTATTCTAAGTGTTTGAAATACTAGTTTTGATATATGATTGGCTTGGGAACTTGTACGATAGCTAAATGGCCTGGTTAATCATACGTGAGGTGTATGATTAACACTAACAATGTTTTATAATTTACAATAGGAATATGATCACATTTCTTACTAGCAATTTCCCCCACCCTAACTAGTACAGTGGATCCAACCATGACACGTTACGATACACGATCAATATCCAATGATAATACCATATAAGATGTCTAATGTCAATGTCATGTATGATGTCAATACGATAACCATTGTAACATCTCGTGACTGAAGATCCACGCTATATACTAGTCCTTGTACCATAGTGTCAAGAATCATATGTAATATTTCTAAGTACTTGAAATATAGAAATTATTAAATAATGGAAACTATTAGAGAATGTACTCGTTTGTGGTCCTGAGCAATGATGCAACTCGGTGTCAAAACTGGTGTCACACAGACCTATATATAAAATTACATGTCATTTAGTATAATAAAGCAATAAACATGTTTAAATAAGTGGAAATATGGTTTCTAGGCCAAAACTCGGTCATACTAGCCAAACTAGGTCAATACCTTGATTCGAGGTGCATACCTAGCTTATAGGATGGTTACAAGGCTAAACTAGCTAAGACTAGGCAATACTAGGCTGTAAATGAGTTTATAGGTCCATACTAGTTAGTATTATCTATACTAGTTACTAATAATATATGACTCATATATATACTAGTATCTAAGTTATAACTAGTACCTTACTTATGACCTAATACCATTACCTCGATGTAAAGCCTAACTCAAACCTATCATCCATACCTAGTATCTTGATACCCTCAAGTTATACTCCCTTACTATACCTTAACCTATTTTCCATACCTTGGTATCAACTAAGATACAATACTCATGATTATGTATCTTAATAGTACCTTGATACTCTTGTAACAAGATACCACTCTAGCACCCAAGACTCATACCTATCTCCCTTACTACCAATATCTAACTAAACTGAACACCTATTATAACTAATTGTAATTGCACCTAGGCCTGTGCAATACATCAACCCAATCACCCACTGCATAGCCTTTAACATCACAGACACCTACTCTTCTCTTGGCACTCATTCACACATAAATACCTCACTAGCAAGCATTCAATCCTCATTTATAGTTTTATCACTGTAATACTCCGTTACAGTTGCACCAACCCTCAACCTTGCCTACACTCCTATAGATAACACAAATATTAAGCCCTCTCTAAACTGGCATGTACATCTACTACTCAACTACCCCTCTGTAGTTCAGTTTTAAACTGAACTGGAACCTACCTGCTACTGTACCCATATCTGGCACTCCAAACATGAATTGTAACCCATATTTTCCCCTAGATTACTCACATATATGATACCACATCACTCGACCCCAAATACCGTGTGCACTGCTACTGCAACACTTTCCTAAAGTCTGTATTGTACCTGAGAACCGTACTTGTTGTTGTCTTGGTTCACATGACCCTGCACACAAGAGCACAACTGAACGCCCATCATCCAATTTTTCCTTCTACTCTAGAATACTGAACACTCACTATAATACAACACTGACACACACATACACACACAGGCCATTAACTGAAACACACTGTTGTTGCTAATTATGTCCATTCCAGACCACACTCCTATGACCAACTTGACACTACACTCAAACTAAACTCAAACACTCATCAAATCTCTGAATACACACTACACATCAGTACATTCCATTCCTTACCCTTGATATCAGTCCCTAAAGATATTATACCAATCCATCACTAACACTAATTCACATACATGACTATCCAAGCACACCCTCAAATTAACTGATACTCTCTCCTCTAGCCACTGATACATAACTTAACACATGATATATTAACTAACTACACCTTATCCACTCTCACTCAAACTCACTGGATACATCTACACCAATACTTGCATCCACCTCACTGCGCACCTATTAGTTCACAAGTGTATCATAGTACACACACTACTCCCTCTACACCTCACACCCTCAAATTTGATGCATACTCCACACTGTGTGTCATGACCCACACCCGGTGTATGGGTACAAGTCGGAAACAATGTCCAGCCTACGCCACGAAATCGGCGGTAGAACGCTGTCTGGGTAATCTATCTAACAATATAATAAACCACCAACAATGATAATATACTCAATCACAGATCTAAGATGAAAATGAGCACGAATCAAATAAAGAATAGAAAAGTCATATAGAACTCATGAGTCTAAAATAATACATCAATGAGTCTGAAAGAAATAACAAAATAAGATGGAGACAAATCTAGTACAAAGAATACTAAGAAACTACCAAACCCGGGTCAACTGTCTTAGTTGGGATAAGTCCCTCCTGAACCAGGGTCTCAGACTCTAGCCCCACAATATCCTGAGGTCCATAATAGGTAGGGTACCACTCCTCAGTGTCATCTGGAAAAATATATCCAGTCAGAAAAGGAGCAGAGTATATCTCTAACAGCAGTTCTAATCAATGATAAAAACTATGTAACAGTAAATAAATATGAATATACAAGATGCACAATAGATACGAGAGATATATATACAATAAGGAAATACTAGAATAATACAATAATGAATAATATGCCAATAAAACAAGGATACTAATGACTAAGTGTGTGAGTACTAGCTTTAACATGTGATCGACTTGGGAATATGATACAATATATATGGCCTGGCTAATCATACGTGCGGTGTATGATCAATACTATTCAATAACAGTACTTGATAAAATAGGAGTATTGATCACATATCTATACTAAAGTACTCCCCACCCTCGACTGGTATAATAGATCTAACCACGGTATGCTATGGCACGGGATTCCCCAAGAAGATAGCTAGTCTTCCCGAGAATCAGTGTTTGTACATGTACAAGATAACCAATAAAATAATACTTGCACCATATACACCATATACCAAGGAATAACATCTCATGACGATATTCGGATATACCAATCTGTGTAACCATAGTATCAAGATAACATGAATATCTACACTAGATACAATGAACATAGAGGATATCATAAATGAGAAACTATCAGAGAATGTACTCGCCTGAAGTCCAAAGAATAGTCTCACTGATATCGGATACGGTGCCTCGAATACCTAGATATGGAATATAATATCAATACAAGGTTCCAGAAAGAGAATAAGTTAAACTAGTCAATTTCTAGGTCAATAAGTCAATTCTAAGTCAAAAGTCAAACTATGGTCAACTATGGTCAACTATAGTCAAACTATGGTCAACTATGGTCAACTATCTTTTTCTAGGTTGCATAAGTCTAACACAAAATATTGGGTTCAAGATACTAAAGTCTAAGCCATAAAAACCACATCTTCAGTATTAGGATACCGTATCTCCGGATACGTAAATCCAAAGGTAAAACATCAATATATATATATCAAACAATTATTGATAATATAGAATCATAATTACAAACATTAAATAGGTACCGTAGTTTTGAACCAACTTGGTATCTCAACAATAATTCACAAACTTGATACCCAAACCCAATATCTTGGGTATCCCCAATTACCTTGGTTTCCTCAAGGTAATACCCAATAACTTGTTATATTAACTACCCGTAATATATATATATATATATATATATATATATATATATATATATATATATATATATATATACATATTATACTAATTATTATATATACACTATAATATAATTAGCAATTTAAGAATACATTTACATATATATTAAATACCAATATATATATAAATATTAATGTATAACTATATAAGTATATATATATATAATCTGCCAACTGTCACTAAAAATAGTTCTAAAATCCTGATACTCTGATACGCTGCCCCTTTAGTGATGGTTCTGTCCGTTGCTAAATCTGCTGTCACTGCTGCTGCTAACTGTTCCCACTGCTGCTGCTAACTGTTCCCACTGCTGTTGCTGCTTTGGCGACGGTTTGCAGCTGTCGCCAAACTGCTATCGCCGCTGCTGCTAGTGTTCCCGCTGCTGCTGCTGTTTTGGTGACAACTGCGGCTGTTGTCACCATTGGCTGATGTTGCTGCTACAGCGCCTGCTGCTGCTTTGGTCACAGCGGCTGTCACCATTGGCTGCTGTCGCTATATATATATATATATATATATATATATATATATATATATATATATATATATATATATATATATATACTTACACAATAATACATAGTTACAATATAGTATCATATACATACATAGTTATAACTATATAGAATACATACTAAACACATATAATAATAACATACATATATATAGTAACAACATATATATATATATATATATATATATATATATATATATATATATATATATATATATATATATATATATATATATATATATATATATATATATATATATATAGAAGAATAGCTACATAATATATACACATATAGTACATACATAATACATAGATCTAAGACACAAGAAGCATAATTATATAAACCATAATATATATATAAATATATATATATATATATATATATGTACAAATATATTCTCCATGAATTAAGAATACAAGAAATAGATCTACATATAATTTGCACAAACATATGGAGAGTATCACACCGTATCCCACTATATCTAGGATACGCATGTGACACGAGTCCACCACACATCCAAATGTACCCCGAAGGACACGAACAAGTCACATATATTATTTATGAACAATACAAAGAGTCAAATATAGATCTACGTGTCCGTGTCAAAATATGACATGTACAAAGTCCCGTGTCGGAGGGAAAAATCTCCAAAACAACACGTATCACCAAATTGTTGGGATACGACCTACACGTACCCAATTGTGGACATGACACTAGCCCCAAACACACAAGCACATGCCAAATTGATCTATAGGATCAATTGACACACACAACAATAGTCAATCTTGGAATTTTCCCAAAATTGACACAAAAAGTACCATAACTTTCTCAATAGGCCTCCTATGAACACAAAATCAAATCCTATGGGTAGCCTATGCATATGGGTTGATTTTTCATGTTTAAATCTCAGATTTAGAACCTAATTTAAGGAGAAAAACTGAATTATACCTATTGGAAGATGGATTCCTAATGCAACCTCCAAATGAGATAAAATTGGCTCCAACATGTAGATCCTTGCTCTTTTTGTAGATCCTTGCTTCCTCCTTCTAGATCTTTACTCCACTAGCCTCCAATGGTGATTTGGAAAAGAATTGGAATGAAATTTGGTAGGGAAATAAAGTGGGAATGAAGGAATTTGGTTGAGAGAAATTCTAGATCTAGTTTTGAAATGAAAAGATGAGAGGGAAATAAATCCCCCCCCCTCTATATAGGCCGGCCCCCCTTTCCCCTTCCTCAAGCTATCATGTAATGTCCAATATACCCCTTGGGGCCTCTCATGAAGAAATAATTAAGGAAGGAAGCTTCTAGTCTAATGGTTTAATTAATTTAATTCATCTCCTTAATAATGGCCTTTCTAAATGGGCTAACTTCTAATCAATTAATTCATGTTGGTCCATGAGTCTAAACTAAACTAGTTAGGTCCACTAACACAAGTCCAAAATAAATAATTAATATCTAACAACAATTAAATAATACAATAAATAATTATTTATCATGCACAATATTTAATTAAATATGAATTTATTAAAATACCGTTTCCTAGAAAATGTGGTAGTGACAATGTGACACAGTGCACCCTCAACTTTTGAAACACACTAACCCGACTCCTCTCTCACTGATTCAAATAAAAACCCAGGGAATACACCACACCATCACACATCTCTCACATGTTCATTCTGATACTCATATATGGTTACATGATTTTCAACATGCACTATGACACATCCTGCACTAAAATGAATCAGCAATAGGCCAACCTTCCCTCCATAGATACATAGGGTATCAATCACAAACATGAGCCCATGCATCAAAGCTATGCACAATAGTCTACTAACCACACTGCACAGTGTGCAATCACCTAGACCTTGCCCCTTGCACCATGCACAGTCACCAATCCAACTCGATATCACCTCACTGTTGTTGCAGTGTTAAAGTTCCTGAATACACAACACTTGACTTGAAATAGGCACAGTCTTTATACTAAGTGTTCAAATGCCTGCATCTACTGCTCTACCCATAACCATAACATTAGCCTCATGTAAGCACCAGAATACAGACCTATGCAAAATACCCCTCACTTGCTGCTGGACCCGGCCACCCATAGTTTCTATGAAGTACTGGCACTGAATTCCAGTTGCTTACAATTGCTGCTCCTTAGCCCCAAACACTTCTTCTTATTAAAATAAAACCCTCACTCGACTGTGCATCAATGCACAGTTGCCATAAGCTGCAACTGCCCAAGCAATGCACTGTAGGGCACATTGCAGTGCAATGGCCTGCAGTTGCCTCCTCTCACCTGGCTAACCCGAGCATCAAAGCAAGCTGCAAGTCTTACCTGCAACTGCAGCCCTCTCCTTCCTCTGGCACAGATGTGCATCTGCACACCCTAGTGCAAACACATGCACACTACTCCATACACACTCCTATGCACCTAAACACCTACACAACCCCCTGCACTCAAATACACCCTCTACACACCCTCAACTCCTCATAACAGTCCACCACCGACCCTCAACCATAACATACTTCAACACCAACATATACATTAACTTCCCTCTATAAATACAACACACACTCATCACAAGCACACTCCTAATCTCTCTACACCATATATGCTATCACAAAACCAAGTATCAAACACTTGGTGTGCACCATGGTTCACACTCAAGTATCACTCATGATACTCTATACCTACATCATATAGAACTCAAATAATATATGAAATATAATATAAATAATAATAAAAATAACTATTCTAATGCAATAGACACAATAGACATATAATCAAACACTTGGTATCCCAAATTCGAAGTTTTTCCTAAATTAGCACAAAATTCAATGTAACTTTTACAATAGGTCTCCAAAGAACCTAGTTCTTTTTCCTATGGGTAATCCTTAGCCATGGGTAGGTTTCTAGTGGTTTATTTCACCATTAAAAACTTAAATGACAAGAAGAACAAGAGTTTTATCTCACTACTAGAAAAAGCGGGATTAGCGACGTATTTTAGCGACGTCACAGGAAACGTCGCTAATAATATATAAATTAGCGACTCCATGTAAAAATATCGCTAGACGTCGCTAAATGGCAATATTTTGCGACATTTAGCAACTTTTATTAAGATTTTCAAAGATTAATCGCTATAAGTTCAATTAAGGTCATTAAACGTCACTAATATGTCTAATTTAGCAACGTTTAGCGACGTATATAGCGTCGTTTATATTAAAAATATTTAGCAACGTGTTTAGCGACGTCTATGACGTCGCTAAAATTTAATTTAGCGACATTTTTATTTGACGTCGCTAAACGTCGCTAAAATTTGGTTAATTAGGGATCGGTTTCATTTTTCCCTATCTGTCGAAAATATTTCGATTTCAAAAACCCAAAAAATTCTTCCGCCCCCCCTCGCTCCGGCGACCGGATCTCCACAACGGCTACTCTGGCTTCCCCCTCCTCCTCCTCAGCTCTAGGAAACCCTCTCTCTCTCTCTCTCTCTCTCTCTCTCTCTCTCTCTCACAGGACACACATGTGACACTAACACACACACATACACACACACACACACTGACACAGATACGACACACACACGCGCACACACACACACACAGACATGACACACAGACACATACACTGACACGGATACGACACACACACACACACTGACACAGACACTAATCAGGACCTAGGGTTAGGGTTAGGGTTAGGTTTTTTGACCTGGGGTTAGGGTTAGGGTTAGGGTTTTTTATCATGATTGATTTCTAACAACGATTAATTTTGTCACTTTTTTATAGCATAAATGTAAGTTGGATTTCCTATTAACCTTTTCATATCTGAGTATTTTATACTTTCTCTTTTGTTGAAAGAGAAGAAAAGGAATGAATAAAGAAAGAAAGAAAGAAACGAAGCCTAAGAAAATCAGGGAGAAGTAAGAAACAAGTTGGTCTTCTATCTGTATAGAAGCTTATTCTGATGTAATATAGTTAATTTTCTCATAATTTTTTCATCAATTGAGGAGACTGCATTCCTCGTCTAATATTTCTTTTTTCAAATATAATATCATAGTAGTTTTAACTAAAACTCTGTTGTATGTGTGGTATTTTGGTCACCAAAATTGTCCCCTAAAATGTATAATCGGGCTTGTCTTGAATGTGCTGGTTATGTTTACACTTCCCTAAACTTGTAAAACAATATGATTATTATAACTGGATCACAGTTGTTCAGTTTTGTTTGTTCTCACCATATTGTTCTCATGTTTCGTGCTAAACACGGACAGGTTATGGATTGGGATAAAGTTGGCTAAGGTTGGGTTTTGATTCATAGGGATGCGTAAGTATGGATTTGTTTTTTAAAACAAGGCGAAGGATGAAGTACTCAGCCAGTAAGTGGGAGATTGAGGACATTTCATAGTTACTAGACCCTACAATTTATCATGGCCTGTAAGTTCACATCTAACGTCGACACCAGACTCCAACAAAACTAGGAAAACATTTCTGAAACTCAAGGGAAATGAATCATACATTCATAGGATCCTACACTTTTGGGGTATATTTTTTTGATAAAAGTAATTTTTTAGGTGGACAAGACATTTATATATCTGAAGTTAAAAATGTGGTACACATATATTTTTTGAATCATACATAATGCGGTAAATATTTCCTAACACCTACCTATCCCCCACGATCACACCCTGACACTACACTCGACACACACATGCACACTAAAATGTATGTGCACTAAACGTCGAAAAAGCAACAGGAACAGTGACTATTGGCACCAAATGCCAGTGCGTATAGTGTTTGTATTGTTAGTGTTATTTGTGTGGTTGGTATTGATACTTTTATATTAGTTAGAGTGTGTGTGAGAGTGTTATTGAAGTATTCAGGAGGGTATATCAAAGTTGAGGGTATCATAGTGGTGTCCTATGTTAGCAGCAAATGAGTGAGAAGATGGTGTATACTGATACAAGTGTATCAGTGAGCGTGACTCAAGTTGGGTTTTAGATGTGCAATGGTGAATATGTGAGGGGCTCGGGTTTGAGTGCCCACAAGCACATAGATTGAGGTACACATATAAGCATGGCAAGTAGAGGTAACAGTAGCAGTGAGCACTGCTTACTAGCAGTGAGCAGGGGGAGACTTGAGGCATATCAGCCCAATGTGCATTGGAGCATGCTGAGGTAAGTCAGTGAGCTAGGAGTGTGGTTGGGGGCAGCTGCAGTTATATAGTATGGCACACTATCTGTAGTGTGTTGACTGCACACTTATAGTGCAGTTCATAGTGCTATGGGGGGAGAGGTAGTCAGATAGTCCACCGTAGGAAGAACTGCAGTAAGCATCAATGTGGGGGATCAGGTTGTTGTTTAGGTGTAGTTCAGTGGATGTTGTGTTCAAATTTGAATACAGTTAAGTCCAGGAAAGGAAGTTGATTGTGGAACTTGAAGTTGATGACTGTTAGTTCAGTGGCACACTGTCTGTAGTTAGATGATTGATGATGGTTAGTATATGGTGAAGGTTAGTGTCAGGTAGTTGTAGGAGTATGATAATTAGATATGACTTTTAGTTTGGTATTCGAATTAGAGGCCATGATGTAGTGTCAATTGTTAGTAAATGTTAAGTTATATATTAAAGGGTGGTTAGTGTTACATGTTAGTTGGGTATTGTTCTCAATTTGTAGGTAAATTAATATTTGATGACTGTTAGTTGTTAGATGTATGTGTTAGTTTAAATGGTTAGTTGTTTTGAATATTACTTATTTTAGACTTTGATAAATAAAAGTATATATTATATCAGTTATGATTTTTATAGTACGATTAAGTTATGAAGTTAGGTGATAAACCACTGTATGTAATGATTTATATGATACATACTGTCATTTTTACAGAAGTATCTAAAAATGGATATAAATTACTATCTACGTCATCGTTCGTAGATGTACAACCGTCATCCTGATAACATATGCGCTGTGCGGGATGAATTCATTGAGGGTGTACAACAGTTCTTGCAGTTTGCCAAGGCGTTCCCTCAGTACACGGACGGTACCAAAATTAAGTGTCCGTGTGTGAGATGTCACAACAGGAAATATCATCCAGAAGTGGAAGTCACATATCATTTATACTCGAAGGGCTTCACGCCGAATTACTATCAGTGGACCGCGCATGGAGAACTTGTGTCTCTAGCATCAGAGTCGGAGCCTTATATGGAGCCGTATATTGATGTCCACGACCACGATGCTTACGACGACGGATGGGTGAACATGGTTTATGATGCGGCGAGGCCTAGTTTCAATCTGGACAATTATGATACGGTGGGACCTAGTTACAATCCGGACAATTATGATGCAGCTGAGGAGGCACCGAATGCCGATGCTGCAAAGTTTTTGGAGTTGCTGGAGAATGCAAGGACTCCACTATATCCTGGTTGTGAGGATCATTTATCGTTGGAGGTGGTTACAAGATGATTGAGCATCAAGTCTAATTTTAACATGTCGCAAGAATACTATAATCGACTGATCGATTTGATTATAGAGATCTTGCCCGAGGGTACAAAGTTTCCTAAAGACTTCTATCGATTTAAAAGAATGGTGAGATCGCTCTGGATGTGATACGAGAAAATCGATGCATGTCGCAATGGGTGCATGTTGTACTACAAAGATGACAAGGATGAAGATGCGTACAGATTTTGTGGTACTGATCGCTACAAGGCCACTGTTAGAGGAAAGTCTGTCGGTACAAGGAAGCCTACCGATTCGATACATTACTTGCCTTTGACGCCGCAGTTGCAGCAGTTGTTTATGGTTAAGGAGACTGCAGAAAAAATGAGTTGGCACAGGCGAAAATAGATCGAAGGTGTACTGGATCATCCATCCGATGGAGAAGCATAGAAGAACTTTGATTGAGAGTATCCATATTTTGCTTCGGATCCGATAATGTCAGATTGGGGCTCTACTCTGATGGTTTTACCCCATTCGGACTTTCGGGCTCCCAGTATTCGTGTTGGCCTGCGATCGTCACTCCGTACAATCTACCGCCTTGGATGTGCATAAAGACTCCATATATGTTCCTAACCGTTATTATTCCGGGTCCGAACAATCCGAAGAGGAACATCGATGTGTATTTACAGCCTTTTATAGATGAGTTGAATCAGCTGTGGGAAGTAGGTGCCAACACGTACGATGTTTCTATAAAGCAGAATTTTCAGATAAGGGCAACACTTATGTGGACCATCAACGACTTTTGGGCCTATAGAATGTTATCGGGATGGAGCACCAATGGCCGTCTATCATGTCCGTATTGCATGGACCGTACTAAGGCTTTTCGTTTAAAACACGAAGGCAAACCGTGCTTCTTCGATTGTCATCGACAATTTCTGCCGAAGGATCATCCGTACGGAGGAACCGGAATGCTTTTCGTACGGGAGTTGTGGAGAAGGCCAATCCACCGCCAAAGTGGCCCGGATACACGATATGGGAAGAGGTAAAAGATTTACCAAGTGCTATCGAAGAGCCTGCTAAGGAGTACAAGTGTGATGGATTTGGTCGCACCCATAACTGGACGAAGAGGAGAATATTCTGGGATCTGCCATATTGGAGCACCAATCTGATCAGACATAACCTTGATGTCATGCATATCTAGAATAATGTGTTTAATAACATAATTAATACTGTAATAGAGGTAAAGGGGAAGACGAAAGATAATCTGAAGGCCTGGTTGGACTTAGAAGAAATATGTAGACGTCCTGAATTGTATTTGATAGAGGAGGGGAATGGAAAGTTAAAGCAACCTAAGTCAGTTTTCTCACTGGAGAAAAAGGATAAAGGGAGACTTTGTAGGTGGATTCAGGGTCTAAAGTTTTCAGACGGGTACGTGTCGAACTTGAGAAGATGCGTCGACCTCAAGGAGAACAAACTGGCGGGTGTGAAGAGTCATGATTGTCACGTATTCATGGAGAGGTTAATTCCGATTGCATTTTGGGAATTCTTACTGCAGGTCATTTGGGATCCATTGACAGAGCTCAGCATATTTTTCAGAGATCTTTGTTGTACTAAGTTTCTCGTCGATCGTCTAGAAAAGCAAGAGAAGGACATTGCGGTAACACTATGTAAGCTCGAGAAGGTGTTTCCTCCTGGATTCTTCGATTCTATGGAGCATTTGCCAATTCATCTTTCCTATGAGGCATGTGTTGGTGGTCCTGTCGATTATCGGTGGATATACCCCTTCGAGCGGCATCTAAATCACCTAAAGAGAAAGGTAAAAATAAGGCACGGGTTGAGGGATCTATTTGTGAAGCTTATGTTCTCGAAGAGATTACAAAATATTGCTCGACGTATTTCAAATTGCATGTTGCTACTAATAGAACAAAAGTTTTGAGAAACGACGACCCATATCAGGAATCTAATGATGCAATACTTAAAGTATTCAATGCGTCCGGAAAGCCTTCAAAAAAAAATGAAGAAGAGATATTTGAATGACGACGAGCTAAGGGCTGATCAGTTGTATATATTACTCAATTGTGACGAGGATGAAGTGGAGAAGCTAGAGGGATAAGTAATTAATACGTTCATATTTATATGTTCATATTTATATTATCTCAATGTAATAGTATAAGATACTATTATGCTACTTAGCAGTTGCTTTATTATTTTTCAGCACATATAATGATGAGTTGAGGTCGGTTAGACCCTACATAACAGACGAAGAAGTAGAACAAGAAATGAGATGCCATTTTCCTTCTTGGTTGAGCGCATATGTAAGATGCTTGGTAATTACTTTTTAATTCTACACTTGCAAAAAAAATAACTTACTATCGCTACTTTGGATTTAGGTCGATCGTCTAATAACACCCGAGACTGAATCTATTAGAACTCTAGCCAAGGGACCAATTACTGCCGTTAAAATATGGCCAAGTTTCTGTGTGAATGGGTTCTGGTTCAAGTCAATAAATGCTCCTATCAAAGATAGCTTTCTGGATCTTGATTCCACGAAAAATAGTTGTTTGTGTATCAAAACTTCGAACTACAAAGACGTCGATCCAGACAATAATTTCTTTGGCATCTTACGAAAGATTGTGGAGTTGACATATAATTATGGCACAAAAACTGCTAATATCATGCTATTCAAGTGTGAATGGTTCGATCCGATTTAAGATCAAGGTTGGAAAATTCACAAGCATGGCCTTGTGGATATAAACTACAAGCGTAGATATCAAGGCTATGAACCATTTATCCTATCAAGTCAGGCTCAGCTCGTGTACTTCATAACTTATTCTAGACAGGGGACAGTGAGGTCGGATTGGTGGGCAGTATGCAAGACTAAAGCTAGAAATACCTTTGACATTGACGAAATAGCTTATCAGGAGGATGATCTACCTCTTGTAACAAATATTATAGATGTGGACTCAACGGAAGTTACTTATTACACGAGTAATAATATAGAAGATGTAGAATTATCTGAAGAGGAAAACGAAGACGAAGTAGATGAAAGTGAAGACGAGGAGGAGGAAGAGGGAGAGGAGGACGAGGAAGGCGAACAAGATAAATTTTCTAAAGATGATTGAAAATAAAATATTTTGTCTGTAGAATGTAACTATATTTTGACTGTAGAATATACTATTTTAACGAATATATGTATTATATTTTGACTATAGAATGCTTTGAGATATGCATCACATTTTGACTGTAGAATGTACTATATATTTGTGTTTTTCTATATTTATCATATGTTGTTATCAGGTATGACAGGACGAAGCGGAGGATTTGGCAGGTCCCGAGGTGGACAAAGTGCTCCTCCGGTACTGTCTACTGTTGGTTCCGGATCGTCGTCGCCCAGTACTCCAGTATATCGATCACTCACATCTCCGACCGTTGGGACGAGTAGTTCCAGGCGTCATAGTACTCCCTCGTCCAGCGTTCCTCCTGCTGACGGAACCATGGGGACAGATGAGCATGTCGAAGAGGTCGTGCCCACGTTGTCCCAGCATCAGCAAGATCCTCCATGCGCACCTCCGAAGGAGACGAGGACAGAGATTTGGGCCGACGGTACAAAGTAAGTTAATTAGATGTTTTAGCATAATATATATCGTATATTTTTTTATTCATAGTATATTGACTTTTCGATCAAAATAATTATCTCTGTATAGATATCGTCCATCGTCGGTTCAGAGATGCCTGGGCCAATTTCTGAGGAACAACTACGGTGGCCCTTGGATCAACTACTCTG
Source organism: Iris macrosiphon (assembly GCA_036927795.1). Classification (NCBI taxonomy): domain Eukaryota; kingdom Viridiplantae; phylum Streptophyta; class Magnoliopsida; order Asparagales; family Iridaceae; genus Iris; species Iris macrosiphon. The sequence continues at coordinate 33,232 of JAYESA010000205.1, read as the reverse complement.
AGGCTCCGGAGGAGAGGAAGGCATTCTAGTTTGCGCACTTCCAGGTAAAAGTATATTAAATAAATCTTCTAATTTATACATATTATATAACTTATCCGTGATGCTCACTTACTAAATTATTTATTGTAGCAAACGTATTTCTATCCTCCGCACCGGGCGAGCGGCTATTTTCTACCATTGCCGCCAAGCTTATCCGAGATGCTCTGGATGACCAAAAGGCTCGTGATCGTGCTGGAAAACCGATCCAAGGTTGGATTACGCCTGAGCAGTGGACTGCGATGTGGGCTAGATTCGACAATCCGAGCTACAAAGAAAGGTCTGAGAAGGCCAAGGCGGCTAGGCGGAATGCTGCCAAGTGGTGTGGTGGCTCGATTCCGATGACGGAAAATTTTCGTCGTTTGGTATATTTTTTCTTTTAAAATATATTATTTTAATGTAAGTACCATAAAATGATAGTAGAAAAAATGTTTAAGTTTAGTACTAAATAATATATTTTTAACAGGTACAGAGGGGTAAGGATGCAAACATGGTGACCGTCTTCTTGGCCACCCATTGCAAGGACAGAAATCTCATTAATGAGAGGGCATCGCAGACCTATGTAAGTATTACTTTACTTTGTGTTAATTTTAATATAACTTAGGCAATTATCGAGTTTCTAAACCTTTCTAGGCCGAGTATCTTAGGTTGTGTGAGCAGGCGACTGCTAGTGCACCTAAACCTGGAGAGGCTGCTGCTTCCTCGCAGCCCGCTCTACCTCCGTCGGTGGACGACCTGTGGGTAACCACAGGTGGTGGTCTCCAGAGGGGTACGTACTACGGTGCGGGATCCTATGGTGCCCTAGTTGCGACGCAGTCATCTAGGGCCTCCCCGACAGTTGCGTATTCCACACAGCCCTAGCAGTCGTCGGCCAGAGTCCAGGAGGCCGTTGACCGACATATTGCGTCTCTCCGTGACGAGTTGCTGCGAAGGATGGAGGAGCAGCCCCGGTCCCAGCCGCAGGCGGACGATCTGACGCTAATCGCACGATTCGATATGCTCGACCGCAGCATCACGAAGCTCCGGGATTTGACAAATGATCTTAGAGCCTCGACAGACCGCAACATCACGGAGCTGCAGGCATCACAACTATTGATGGGCGAGAGGCTGACGATGATGCAGGATTCAATGGTTCATAGCAGTACGAGACTGTTACCTACCATGGATTCTTACAACCATCGACTCACAGACTTGGAGAGGGTACGGCCTCCTGGTGCGCCTACATCGACACAGACTCCACCGACGTCACTATCTTCTCCATCGACATCGGGGTCGATTCCACGGGAGCAGTATGAGCTGTTCTTATCCTTCATGCGCGTCGGTGGTCAGCCTCCTGCAGATCCGCAGTAGTATAGCTAGTTGCTGGATATTTGTATTTTTTGTATTATTTAGGATGCGATTGTATGGATATATATTTGTCATATTCTTTACGATGAGATTTGTTGGATGCTTTTTTTTCTTCAAATTTTATTATATTATTCATATTAAATATATTATTTTACCGGTGTTGAGTGTTCAACCCAAGGGGGTTGGCAAACCCAGAAATTCAATGGAGGGTGCCCCGGGTCTATTTGTACAGATTGTGATTTAATAAACTGCAGGAATAATAGTTTGGAAACAATTCAGTATTTTTTTTCTGTAAAATTAGCGACGTTTTTAGCGACGTTTAGCAACGTGTATACACGTCGCTAAATACGTCGCTAATTAGCGACGTTAATACACGTCGCTAATGACGTTGCTAAACATGTCGCTAAAAACGTTGTTGTACGTCACAAATTGCTGACATGGCAGTATTGCCAGGTCATTAAAGACGTTGCTGTAACGTCGCTATATAGGTCGCTAATTAGCGACGTTTAGCGACGTTAATCAACGGCGCTAAACGTCGCTAATTTAGCGACACATTTAAGTCACTAAAAAATGTCGGCATAGCGACGTTTAGAGACATTTTTTCTTTCAGCGACTTGCTTTGTTCCGACTTCTTTAACATCGCTAATTACGTCGCTAAATGTGATTAGCGACATTTTTTGGTCATTTAGCGACGTTTTTAAACATCGCTAATTTGACTTTTTCTGGTAGTGTCTATTGGGAGATAGATTTTCAATGTATTCCACCAAATGGACACAAATAAAAGTTAGACGCAATCCTCAAGACAATGCTTCCCTCCTCAAGTGCTCCTCTAGCAATGCCAAGCTCCTTAGCCTCCTTGGAATGGAAAATGAGAGGGATAAAATTTAGAGTGGAGAAATTAGGTTTTGCTCTCAAATTTGGGGATGAACTAAATGCAAATAAATGGAGGCTACTCATGAATGAAGAGGTTTATATAAGCTCCCTCTAGGGCTAGGGTTAGGTTGAGGAATGTTTGAATTGACACAAGTGCCCCTCTCATTCCTTTATGAATAGGATCTAACTAAACCATAGGAGGAATATTCTATTCTTGAGTCCAAATAGGTTTAATAGAATTAATCTAGTCTTGACTAACTATTTAATTAAATCAATGGGTCAAGTCAAGTCTTGTTAGGTCCACTAATGTCATGTCTAATTAAAATAGACTAATCAACTAACCAATAATAATATTATTTACTATATATATTTATCATGCACATTATATATAAAATAAATAAACACAATATTTAAAAAAAAGATAAAAATACTCCTATTCTAAAAATATGGTAGTGACACCCAAACACTCGATGAGGTAAGGAAAAGGAGCGACATTTGTATGTAACATAAAAAATGGAACTTTATTATTTAATACAGATGATTGCATGCGATTAATTAGATAACATGCAGTAAGAACGAAATCTATCCAATACTGTTTAGGGTCATGCATATTGAACATGAGAGTTCGATCCATATCTAAAATGTGTCAATGTTTGCGTTCGGCTATACCATTTTGTTGAGAGGTGTGGACACAACTGGTTTGATGAATTATACCATGATCAACATAGAAATTGTTCATAAAAGATTGAGTATACTTTAAAGCATTATCAGAACGTAGAATTTTGATGCGTTTATCAAACTGAATATAGACTTTATTATAAAAGGCTGATAACATATTTGGAAACTCAGATCTTTCTTTCACTAAATAACACCAAGTCATTCTAGAATAATTATCAATAAAAATAATAAAATACTGAAACCCTTTTAGACTTTGACTCTAGAAGGACTCCAAATATCAGAATGAACAAGATCAAAAGTCTCTAACTAACGACTCTCACTACAACGAGAAAAGGAACTACGGTGATTCTTACCTAACTAACAAGCCTCACATTCAAGACTAGAAACATGATTCAAACTAGGAATAACTTGACGCAACTTATTCAAAGACGGATGTCCCAAACGATAATGCCACTACAACAGAGAAGTAGGAACAGAAGTGAAAGCCTTTCCAAGTAGATCCAAGTAATACAGTCCATCTTTTTTATGCCCTGAACCAGTCATCTTCTTTGTCCTGAGGTTCTAAAAATATACGAATTAGGAGAAAATGTCACAGAATATTGAAGAGATTTGGTTAACTGGCTCACAGATAACAAATTAAATAGAAAATTAGGCACATATAATGAATCAAATAATAATAGTAATTGAGTAGGGTAAATGACACATTTTCTAAGCACAGGACGAGTAGACCCATCAGCCAAGATAATATTATGTTTTATGGGAATACGATTATGAAAGAGAGAGGTTATACAAGACATGTGAGAACTTGCTCCTAAGTCGATGACCTAAGAGGTGGATGGTGACTGGGTTGCCACAAAAGCAGGATTACCTATATGTGCCATGGTTATCGTAGGTTGGGAGGTGGTACTAACAAGCGTGTTCAACTTCTGGAGGATCTGTTCAAATGGAGATGAGGTATCGAACGTTGAAGTCTGAATGAAACCAGAAGTATCATCTCTGGGAGCAGAAGTAGTGACCTGAGACTACATATTTTTATTATGCACTTGATATGTATATTCTGGTTTGTCCCACTTGTCCCAACAATAGTCTTCGATATGACCGAATATTCCATAATAGTTACACTTCCTGGTTGACCACCACCACCACCACCGCGGCTACCACCACGGCCACCACCACGACCATTGTCTCTACCACCAAGGCTTCCTCCTCGGCCAAAACTTTGACCACTATCTCTACCGCTACGTCCACCACCACCACATCCACCACCGTGACCAACATCACTAGAAACTAGGACAGAAGAGTCAGTACTCTGTTTCACAGAAATCTGTCCTAGAAAGGAATGATTAAGATGGGAGAAAGTATCTACCACCGTAGGTAACTTCTCTCCAGCAAGGATCTGAGATTTATAAGGTTCTAGCGCAGGATCCAAGCCGGCTAGGATAAGTGAAACATAAAACTCTTCCTTCTGTCGTTGAGCTTCCTTGAAATCAGTAGTAACAAGATGATATTGTAGCAGTTCCTCCTACAAAATCATCTTTGAAGCCAGATATTCATTCACATGCCTCTCACAACTCATTGATACGGGCAACGTTCTATTTCTGTGAATATGATTCTTCCAGAGATGCCCAAATATGTTTGGTGGATTTATACCACTGAACATTAGCAGCAATGTGCGACTCCATACTATGCCAAAACTATAACATAACATATGCATCTGCACTCATCCAATCTTTATGCTTAGCGAACATCTCATGCGGGGGTTCTTCCATCAAAAACTTCTTCTTCTTCGCCATCAACACTACTTTGATAGACTTGGACCAAGCAAGGTAGTTCGCACTACTGAGTTTTACCGCTATAATTGATTTTCCTAATTTATCATTATAAATAACAGTAAAAAAAGAACCACCTCCGCTACCACCACCACTATTAACCTCGCCAGAAGATTCGGTCCCCACCATACTTGCAGATGCAATAGAAAGAAGAGATCATTAAAATCCTAGATCTACAATGAACCACAATCGACGACGAACAACCAACGAAGATCTGTAAAAACTGTAGATCTCATAAACAAACCACGAATGACCACAAACAACGAACGATGAACGATTTTTCATGAAAAGTAGACAAAAAATAGCCCAAAAAAGATGAAAAATGATATGGAGAAAGGAGATAGTAGAAAAGAAGAAAAGTAGGAGAAGAGAGAATATGAGAAAGGAGATTGCAAGGGCATAAAACCCTAGGTTGTATCTCATGTCAATTTATATTGATATACAATACATCTATAATTACTATTATACCCTCATAAGATAAATAAAAAAATAAAATAACTCTAACAATAGCAAAGATGACCATGTCAACTCCAAATCATGGGTAGGATAGTTCTTCTCATGGGAACATAATTGTCTGGAAGCATAGGCAATCACTTTCCCGTTCTGCTGTAGAACACAACCCAAACCCTTCCCAAAAGCATCACTATTGATAGCAAAACCCCCCGATCCTAATGGCACCATCAAGTTAGGAGCTGTTGTCAACCTCTTCTTCAGCTCATCAAATACTGCCTGACACTCATCGGTCTATACAAACTCTACGTCCTTTCTGGTAAGTCTGGTCATAGGCTCAGCAATCCTGGAATAATTCTGCATGAACTTTCTGTAGTAGCCTACCAGACCCAAGAAACTCCGAATTTCTGCAACTGTTCTCGGTGTCGACCATGGGTCTACTAAAATCTGGTTTTCAGTCACAACATATCCCAAGAACTCCACCTAATCCAAGAAGAGTTCATACTTCGACATCTTCCCGTACAACTTCTCCTTCCTGAGAGTCTCTAACAAAATCCTTAAGTGCTCCTCGTGCTTCTCTGGTGTCTTCGAGTAGATTAAAATATCATCAATGAACACTACCATAAACTTGTCAAGGTACTGGTGGAATGCCTTGTTCATCAAGTTTATAAACACTGTCGGGGCATTGGTTAACTCAAACGGCATCACCATGAACTCAAACTGGACATAGCGAGTCCGAAAAGTAGTCTTCGAAATATCCTCCTTCTTCACTTTCAACATGTGGTAGCCTGACCTCAAGTTTATCTTAGAGAATACCTTCGCGCCACTCAGCTGATCAAACAAATCATCAATCCTCGACAGCGAATATTTTTTCTTGATAGTGAGATTGTTCAGAGCCCTGTAGTCAAGGCACATCCGTACTGACACATTTTTTTATGTCCAAATAATACCGGAGCACCCTAAGGTGATGAACTGGATCTGATAAATCCCTTATCCTGCAACTTATCTACCTGCTTCTTTAACTCTGCCAGTTCGCTGTTGTTGACCCTATAGACATATTACGATGTCGGCTTTGCATCAGGCACCAAGTCTATAGAGAACTCAACATCCCTGTCCGGCGGCAAGCCCGATAACTCCTCCAAATATATATCCATAAAATCCGCTATCAAAGGATGTAACAACTCCTTCTCTTCCACAATGGCTCCATAGATAGTGCCCTCGCTCTGCTCCGTTGCTCCTCTAGCAAACTCGTACTCTGGTTCTCCTGGCAGATTGAACAAAACTCTTCCTCATTGGCAATCTATACTAGCATGGTGCCTACTCACCCAATCCATCCCGAGTACAATATCGTAGCTCAAAAGTGGAATTACGAGCAAGCACACACTCAACTCCCAACCTCCCAGTGTAACTCTCTGCTCCTTGTAAACATTACTGACCAGGATAATGCCTCCCACAGTCGTGATTTTGCAAGTCCTACCCAAAGGTTCAGCTACAATATGATGCTTGAGATCAAAAGAAATAGATACAAAGCTATGAGATATACCAGAGTCAAACAATGCTAAAGATGGAATGGAGTCAAGAAGAATAGAACCTGCAATGACGTCTCTGATGGGCTGGGTCTCCTCGAACGTCATTGCGAATGCCCTGCCCTGAGGTGCACCCATATGTTGCTGGTGCAGGGCAAAGCGTTGCTGCTGTGTCGGAAGCGGAGGTCCCCTCGGCTATACCGTAAGTGTTGCAGGTAATCTCTCTGGCCCTCTCTGAGCAGGAGCCCCCCTGAGAGCCAAATGACAGTATTTCAGCCGATGAGTAGTCGACCAACAGAACATGAAATCATGATCCCTCTTGGGTCTCAAGCTCAGATCTCTCTGGATATTGTGGGACTCAGTAAGGATCATTGCATACATCTCATGAATGGATGAAATATGGATCTTCACTTCCCAGTTCAAATACTCTCAGAAGGGACTAGCTCAGATCTTCAGGTCTCGCACCATATATCCCGTATATTTGCTATGCCTAGGTTTCTAGAAAATCGTTTCAACAAATTTGGCTAAGAATTGATAGGGTTTTGAGGGTCTTGAACATGGGTTTGGGGTGTTGGGTGCAGCTGAATAGGGGGTTCAGTGGGTTTCCAAGGGGGCGGGTTTGGCTGGGTTATTTTTTCGCGAGATTTTTTTTTTTTTGTATGTTTTTGTTTTTGTTTGTTTTTTTCTTTTTCTTTTCTAATTCCTTTTTCTTTTTTATTATTATTTATTTAATGATTAAAAGTTATATTTATAATTTTGTTGGGCTTTTATAGAAATGGACATGTCAAATATCACGATTATTTTATAAACCCACGATAGATAATCAAACTCATAGTCCCCTATGAACGACTAGGCCAAACAATAACCATACTCCCTTGCGGACCTCTTAGGCTAAGCAATAACCATAGTCCCTCAGCGGACCTCTTAGGCTAAGAAAGAAAGCAGAAATTGCACTCCAGATTTACGCACTAATTCTTCGTATCCCACGATCTAACCAAGTCTACGAATGAAACTCGAATATATGACCAAACATGTTTGTAAAATCCCTCAATTTTTATTTGAATATAAATGATAATAATTGTAATAAAATAAGTATTTATATTCATGTTAACTGGTCAGGCCCGTGGTGGATGCCATTGTGATATTTTGGTTATAATCCATCTTACTACCTCAGGCTACTATTCGTAGACTGGAAAAGATCTGTGCTGAGTTCATTTGGAGAGGTGGTATCCATGCCATTTCTTGGGAGGTTCTATATCGCCCGACATTGGAGGGTGGATGGGGATTACGATCCATTCAAACATTAAGGAGGGCAGGGGGCATGAAGCTTGTTTGGAGGTTCCTACAAGGCTAATCTTTATGGGCGCGGTGGATGGCTAGTAGGTACTTACGAGGGGGCAATTTATGGGGGTACCAAGCGACTAACAACGAGTTGGTTTGCTTCAAATGGCTGCTGCTACTACTTTGATGGGATGTTCGATAATATCTAATACATAGAATCCATGACGGGGAGGGCACTGATCTATGGCTAGACCCATGGCTTAATCATCAGAGTTTGGGTGAACGTACAATGGGAATATTGACCACACCGGTGCATAGGCGGGTGAGGGTCTGTTCCTTGATCAGGAATGATTGTTGGTCACTTGCGGACCAACCGCTGTTGCGGACTTGTGCAGGCGAGATCCAGGTGGAACCTATTGAAGGTGACATTCTGACAGACTATTGGGTGTGGAAGGACACGGGCAATGGGCTATTTAACGTCAAGGTGGCGTTTAATCATATTAGGGATGTGCATAAGAAGATGACCGACTCCGATATCATTTGGATGAAAGGCGTGGCCAAAAAGATGCAGTTCTGCTTATACAAATTGGTGTTGGGGAGACTTCTAGAGAGGTTTGGGATGCTCTTCGGGGATCGCCAATGTACGCTATGCGGAGTGGGTAACGAATCGGCTAGACATATATTTTTCCATGTCTGTTTACTAAAGAGATATGGAGACGATAATGCAATATTCTATATATTCGAATAGAGGATGGATTGGTGGATTGGACATCAAAGAGATAATGAATAAAATCAGGCATCTATGCTACAGAGGTCACCAAGTGGTTTAGGGAGGCGAGCACCCGACTCTTAGTAGCTGCTTGGCATGTTTGGAGAGAAAGGAATAACTGGGTTTTTAAAAAACTGAGTATAGCTACTATAAGTATTCTACTAATATTGAATATGATATAGTAGCTATGGGGAACATTAGAGCTAGCACCTAAGGGTGGGCAAGTAGTAAAGTTGATTGATTCATAAATATAATTACCTTCTTCCAAAATATATATGAAAAATGCTAAGTTTACAACCAAATGCTTACAACCTTCTACAACCCCTCTCTCTCCTCCTGCTATATGGGTCACACCCAGCCACACCTCTCCCCTCCCTCCTCCAATGGAAGCCGGCCACGTGGCCGTTTGTAGGAAAGTTGTAAGCATTTGGTTGTAGGCATAGTCTTGCCCAACCAAATGCTTTTATATATATATATATATATATATATATATATATATATAGGGTAAACAGGATATGAGCCATAGTGCTCATATTCCTACATGAGCCATGTACATGTAGACCAATAGGAATAGACTCCTACATCCCATGTGCACCCATGTACACTAGTACACTCTATTCCTATTGGTCCACATGTGCATGGCTCATGTAGGAATATGAGCACTATGGCTCATATCCTGTTTACTCTCTCTCTCTCTCTCTCTCTCTCTCTCTCTATATATATATATATATATATATATATATATATATATATATATATATATATATATATATATATATATATATATATATATATATATATATATATATATTATATATATGTTATTATATATAATTATGTATAGAAAATGTCCTATTCAAATCATATATTGAAGATTTGAGATATTATAAAACCCCTCGACTAATTCTATGGATAGTCAGATTTGGATTTAGAAAATTTTTGGAATTTTCAGAAGATAATGAGGTTTAGAGTAGAGTTGAGTTTGCCTGTGATTTTATTTTATTTAATTAAAACCCTTGGCGCGCCCTATCATTGTTCAATTATTCGGAGCCCAATATCAGCCCATAAATTCTACCGTACTTTTGTACTTCTGACTTGACTCGCCAAATTAGGCACTGGACTTTTCGTCTCTCAAAAATCAAATCCTTTGTGCCCTAAATTAATTGCACAACTTCCCATATCCTAAAATCCATATTTAATTTCGTGTCGGACACCTGTGTCGTTACCCTCAGTTTTGAGATACCAACTTAACCCGTTGAGCCGGACCAACTAAAGGGTCCAAGACCGACTCTAAGCCCCCACCATTTTTGGCCTTTGCGCCGTTTCCAGATTTTAACCCCGCGGGCCCCAATTAAATTAAATTCGCGGGACGCGTTATCGTAAATTAAATCGGGATTTACCAACTCTGTAAATTCTATTTTAATATTAAATTAATTCCAATGCCCTTCAAATTTGACTCACGCCTGACGCGCAACGCCCCCTCACTATGACAATTTTTAAATATATTTTCTCCATAATTTTTACGTCATTTCATGTGTTCATGCAAATTCCCGAATTTACGGGGGCTAATTTGCAATTAACAAATTGTTGGCAACACCTCATTGGTCATGATTATTTGTTGGGTCCCAAAATGGAGTCCCAAACCCAATTCCCTCATGAAGAAATCCCACCCCTATTCATATTAAATCCTAACCATTCATTTTCCTAGGGGAATCACCACCACACATTCAAACCCTCACATCTCCCTATAAAGCATCACCTCACCCCACCCTCACACTTCCCAACCGGCCCTAATCCCAACATTTGGGAAACCTCATCCCCACTCTCTCTCCTCCCTCCTCCATTTCATACGTAGCAATACTTCTCCTTCCCTTCTTCTTCTTCTCTTCCATTCTTCTTCTTCTTCTTCTTCTTCTCCTTCCTTGGAGAACCCGAACTCCGGCGGCCAACGATACCAACTCCGGCCTGCTGCCGCTCGGCCGCTGCTGCCGCTCGGCCGCTGCTCGGCCGCTGCTGCTCTGCTGCTGCCGCCCGGTCGCTGCTGCTCCGCCGGCTGCTGCTGCTCGGGCCGCCATCACCACCACTACCACCACCATCACCACCACTACTATCACCACCATCACCACCACTACTACCACCATCACCACCACTACCACTACTACCACCACCATCACTACCACCACTACCACCACCATCACCACCACTACTATCACCACCATCACCACCACTACTACCACCACCATCAACACCATCTCCATCCCCACCTTAGCTTCTTCACCACCACCTCCGGCCACCTTCGCCGGACGTACTCCGACTACTCCGTCAAGGTCGACCCTCTCCCCTCTATCGTCTTAAATTCCAGATTTATATATTGTTGAATGATGATGTTTATATACATATGGGTTTATATTGGCTAGGGTTTAAAATAGATGGTTATATAGTTATAGTATAGCCATGTATCTTGAGGTTAATAATGCTAGTTAGGGTTAATTATGATGATTAAATGATAAGTGTAGTGTGGTAATTAAGATATATGAAAGAGGTATATATATATATATAGGCTGAGTTAATGATGGTTAAATATGAATATTGATGAGGTGGTGTTTAATGAGGTTAATATAATTCTGGTGTTTACATATTGATGATATAAATGATAGTGTAGCAAAATATTTAAACTAAAGGATTAAGTGAATGTGGATTATAATGACTGGAGATTAAGGTTAAATGGTGAGCTTGGGGTTTATTCGTCATCAGTATATTTAAAATGTAATTGAATGATAAACATTGAGATTTAGGGTTTAACATATTTACTTATGTGCATGGTAATCGGTATGGATGGGCAGTGATTGTGGGTGAAATGATACTGAGGGTTGAGGAAGACCTAATACTTAATAAGTAAATACTGTCAGGAATTGAACATTGATGAACACCGAGGAGCACGGGATTGATGAAGGATTTATATGTAGTGTAAAATGCTCGATATAAATGTATGATTAGTAAGGATAGTAGGTGAATGACTGATTGAGGACTAGTGTGATCGATAATTAAGAAACTAGAAATTTAAGGTGATTGATTTAGAGAGGTATATGGTGATTGGTAACAACGATATTAAACGAGAAACTTAAAATCATAAACTGTGTTTTGATGATGGTTTGATGATGTGGTACAAATGACTAGGTGATTTGACGTATCGTACCGATAGTCAACTGTGGTCAACCCCCTAGTGACTTGTCTCTGTGAGTCGTAGCTGAGACTGAGTTTAGTTGTAGATGTGTGTAGCACCCATGTCTGTCGTAGAATAGACTATTGATTCTGGTTTGTATCTCATCTCTAGGTACTGCGGGACTTGAGGGCTTGGACGCGATACCGGGACCCCATCATCAGCAGCCTCACGCAGGCAAGTATACCTTGCCTTGTTGTACTGTTTAAATATAATTATATTTGGCTATATTTATTCATTATATGAATGTGCGCATCCGAGCAGACTCGGGTGCAGTCAACGAAGGCGTTGACGTTAGGAGTAGTATCTGACTTAGTGTCTAGTAGACCCACCTAAAGTTGTGAAGTTATTGATATAACTTTCCGGGCCTTGACACGTATCATTACATGTCACAGAGTGAGTTCATGTAGGGACGCGTGCCTCATGCGCGACTGGCCATCAGTATGAGCAACACGTGTAGCGGTATGTAACTTAGTTGTTTATTTCATAGAGACTTGCATCATAGTATGAGATATCCACGTCGTTTTCACGATTTGTACATCTACATTGGGCGAGAAAGACATCTAGTAGGCATATGGGACACCCCCCTGATATATACTCGAGTTACCATGCTCTTCGGAGATGGGGATTACAGTATATATAGCGAGTTACCATGCTCTTCGGAGATGGGGATTATAACAAGTTACCATGCTCTTCGGAGATGGGGATTATAGCGAGTTACCATGCTCTTCGGAGATGGGGATAGCATCAATGCCCTTAAACGGGGGCATATGTGGCATATACTAGCCAGTCCCGACGATTGGTGAATTACGTCAGCATATGTCTGAGCCTACACATTCCCATGCGTACTACCAGGTCTTTAAATTGCATTCACTTAGATGGTTAGCACACCCCCCTTTATTTACTCAGTACTTCCTTATGGCATGTATTTTTTTTGTATCTTATTACGTCCCTCTGAGGACCTGGTTCCCTTCCAGGTTGTCTGTGCAGTTGCAGGATACTTGATCTGATAGGGTGTGGACATCATTGCAGGTATATTTATATTTTCAGCTATTTCAGTCTTGTATTACTTCCATTTTATTCTGCTTATATAGCCTAGTGTTTATAGACCTATATTGTTCTTCTGGTCTATTCGAACGGATGTGTTATTGGGCTGCAGACTGATGATGCGTATCGTTCTTTCTTGAGACTACTTACCCCGGGATTGAGATTTAGATTCAGTTGTTGTATGTTAGAAATAGATTATTACTTGGATCACTTGACCATGGACAGCGTAAGTACGCTTCGTCGGGTCCATTAAATTGGAAAGCCCTACGGAGTCGTACCAGCTGGCCATTACCACGTGTCTGGTCCCATAGATTTTGGGACTGGGGCGTGACACGGTTTTAGTGGTGGCCCATGCAGGTTTTCTGAGCAAATCGTTTCGGTTACGTTACTGTACCGAACGAGCCTGCAACTTAGGATTAATGTGAATAAGATCTCAATCCATAACCGATTTTAAAACTCCTCTTGTATGTGATTATCGCCCTTGGACTTCCAAATTGCATTCGTTCAATCTTCGTCAATATCGCTATCCTTGTTTCTCGTCCCCTATTGTTCAGGGAGACGAATGCTGGTGACTGATGACTTCCCTCCAGAAGAAGATCGAAGACCAGACGACAGGAGATAGAATTCGTATACCTTTCTCGGAGAAGATTGTTACCTTATCAGGATAGATTGAAGGATTCTTTGGATTCTAGAACTAGAGTGGAAGGTTGGCAAGAGAGTTGGACCCAGTAGTACCCTATTCGTACTCGAGATAGCAGTGATCTCGGAAGTACAAGGAGCCGGAAGGATTATTGATCATGGCCTAGAATAGTCTAAGGAAATGCATAGCCCGATGCTGGAAACTAGTGGTTGCATATTATAGCAATATCAGGAATGATATTATGGACTAGAGAAGATAAAATTCCAGGCTCTCAATTGGAAGATAAGGATCTGATTTCAAGAAATATGTTTGAGTGATACCATTATTGTACTATGTGACTTGGAGAGATAAATAACGAAAAGAAAAAATTTGAGGAATGAAATTTTAGAGAAAATTTGAGAAGAGAAATTATATTTTAGACAGGGAAGAATTTTTTTTTCTTTTCTTTCAGAGGATTAGTGTGGTAAACAGAATAAGAGAATTTATTTTGAGGATTAAGTCTGGACGATGACACCGTCCTAGCATGAGTTGATTGAGCCAATACCACGCGACGCGAGATTGTTGACGCGATTACATTATTTATGACCACCAGATTACCCTGAGTTTGAGTTACTTCAGGGAGCCTGGGAGCATGGTGCCCATCTACCTTAGGAGTATACAACGCATGAGGTGAACCAGTATACCACCATATTATATCAGGGTTGAGGATGTGATTCTAGATAATCTTCCAGGCTTGCCACCTGACGAAGAGATCGGGTTGTTATAGACTTGACTCCAAAAGCCGAGCCAGTTAATTTTCCGTCTTCAGACTAGCACCGATAGAGTTGGTTGAGTTGTGGGTCCGTCGTGGAGGATCTCTTAGACAAGGGTTTCGGTCGGGCTAGTGTTTCTCCATGGGGCAATATCCATCTTAATTATGCCGAAGAAAGACGATACGGTACAGTTGAATCAGCTAAGTGGCGAATATGTATTCGCGAAGATCGATCTCAGATCAAGTTATTATCAGATCAAGGTACAGAGAGAGAATATTCCAAAGACGGCTTATCAGACGAAGTATAGACAATATGAGTTCTAGTCATGATTGTTTTAACCAACGTGCCAGCAGTATTTAGGAGTCTGAGGAATAATATTTTCCACCAGTACTTGGATAAGTTCGTGGTGGTACTTATCGACGACATCTAGGTACATTCCAAGAGCCAGGAGGAACATGAGAGGCATCTCAGGATCTTGATGGAGACGCTGAGGCGCGAGAGACTGTACGCCAAACTCAGCGAATGTGAGTTCTGTTTGGATAGAGTACCGTTTCTGGGACACATAATCACCGAAAATGGACTATCAGTGACCCGGAGAAGATAGCTGCATTTGGGACATGGCCTACCCCTACCACAGTTACAGAGACTAGGAGCTTCCTCGGACTTGTCGGATATTATCGGAGGTTCGTAGAAAATTTTTGAGGATTGTTGCGCCTATGACGCGACTGACGCATAAGGGCGAGGAGTTTATCTGGACCGACGAGTGTCAGGCGGCTTTCGATAAGCTGAAGAAGCGTCTGATATCAACACCAATTTTGACACTACCTTCAGGATCAAGAGGATTTGTAGTGTATGGTGATGCATCAGGGAGCGGATTAGGATGTGTACTGATTCAAAATGGCAAGGGGATAGCCTATGCGTCGAAACAGCTGAGAGTTCATGAGAAGAACTATCCGACGCACGACTTGGAGCTAGCTGCAGTGATATTTGCACTAAAGCTATGGAGATACTACCTTTATGAAGAGCATGTTGAGCTTTATAAGGAGCTCAACATGGGACAGAGGTACTGGCTGGAATTGATGACAGATTATGATATCGAGTTGCAGTACCACCCTGGCAAGGCGAACGAAGTAGTAGATGCCTTGAGCAGGAAGCCTATGGCATATTTTTACGACTCATCGCTAGTTGTTAGAGGATTTTCAGAAACTCAGGATTGAGATTGTATTGACAGGCATGGATGGACAGATGGCCAGTCTCGAGGTTTAGTCTACATTGATTGAGAGGATCAAGGCAGCATTGCCTACGGACACGAGGTTTAGACGACTGCAAGAAAGGACAGAGGCCGATATGCAAACGGGATTCAAGATTCATGAAGACGGAACATTGAGGTGTGGAGATCGCCTATACGTTCCGAGTGGCAAGCTACGCCAAGAGTTGATGACCGAGGCTCATAGCTCGATTATTCTATTTCATCCCGGGGGTACGAAGATGTACCGAGATTACTGGTAACGTAGAATAAAGAGAGAGATTGCAAGATTTGAGGCGTGGTGCTTGGTATGTCAACGAGTCAAGGCTGAATATCAGAGAACTACAGCGCTTGTAATTCCTGAGTGGAAGTGGGAACGCATTGCCATGGACTTCATCGCAGGATTCCCGCGAAGCCCTAGCGGGAAGGACGCAATTTGGGTTGTCATAGACAGACTCACCAAGTCTGCACATTTCCTGCCCTTCAGAGTCGGGCAGTCCAGGGAAATTTTAGCTGACATGTATATGAGGTAGATAGTACGACTACATGGAGTGCCTGTCAGCATCGTATCAGATCGTGATTCCAGATTCATGTCGCAGTTTTGTGGAGTATGCAGGAGAGCCTAGGAACTCGTCTTAAAGTTCAGCACTGCATATCATCCACAGACTGATGGCCAGTCAGAGCGCACGATACAGATATTAGAGGATATGCATGATTGATTTGGAGGATCTTGAGAGGACCACCTACACTTGGTAAAATTCTCCTACAATAACAGCTACCAGGCTAGCATACAGATGGCACCTTACGAGGCACTGTACGGCAGGAAATACAGGTCGCCAGTTTGTTGGAGTGACGTGGGAGAGCGTCAGATGCTTGGTCCTGAGTTAGTGACACAGACAGTGGAGAAGGACAAGCAGATTCTGAGCCACCTGCGTGCAACACAGGACAGACAGAACATTGGGCAGATGCATACCGCAGGCCATTGGAGTTCAAGGAAGATAACCATGTATTTTTGAGGATATCGCCTACTCGTGGTACCATCAGCTTCGGAGGAAGAGGCAAGCTGAGTCCGAGGTACATCGGGCTTTTTGACATCTTGGAACAAGTTGGCGAAGTAGCATACCGTCTTGTATTGCCTCCAAAGGAGTGCATGACATGTTTCACGTATCGCAGCTGAGGAGATATGTCGCAGACCCTAGCTACATGCTTGATCATTCGGAGATTACAGTCGGGCCCAGTCTGTCTTACGTAGAGCAACCAGTTGAGATTCTCGATCACAGCGAGAAGACTTTGAGAGGGCAGACTATTCGACTGGTCAGGGTTGCCTGGAAATACCATTCACCAGACGAGTCTACATGGGAGCGCGAGGATTTTATCCGACAACGGTTCCCGTACTTATTGGAGGAGCAAGTACGAATTTACGTGCGGCATTTGAGTACTAGTTGTTTTGAAATTTCGCTTAACTAGTATCGTGCCTTACTTTTAATTTCGAGGACGAAATTTTTCTAAGTTGGGAAGAATGTAAAACCCCTCGACTAATTCTATGGATAGTCAGATTTGGATTTGGAAAATTTTTGGAATTTTCAGAAGATAATGAGGTTTAGAGTAGAGTTGAGTTTTCCTGTGATTTTATTTTATTTAATTAAAACCCTTGGCGCGCCCTATCATTGTTCAATTATTCGGAGCCCAATATCAGCCCATAAATTCTACCATACTTTTGTACTTCTGACTTGACTCGCCAAATTAGGCACTGGACTTTTCGTCTCTCAAAAATCAAATCCTTTGTGCCCTAAATTAATTGCACAACTTCCCATATCCTAAAATCCATATTTAATTCCGTGTCGGACACCTGTGTCGTTACCCTCAGTTTTGAGATACCAACTTAACCCGTTGAGCCGGACCAACTAAAGGGTCCAAGACCGACTCTAAGCCTCCACCATTTTTGGCCTTTGCGCCGTTTCCAGATTTTGACCCCGCGGGCCCCAATTAAATTAAATTCGCGGGACGCGTTATCGTAAATTAAATCGGGATTTACCAACTCTGTAAATTCTATTTTAATATTAAATTAATCCCAATGCCCTTCAAATTTGACCCGCGCCTGACGCGCAATGCCCCCTCACTATGACAATTTTTAAATATATTTTCTCCATAATTTTTACGTCATTTCATGTGTTCATGCAAATTCCCGAATTTACGGGGGCTAATTTGCAATTAACAAATTGTTGGCAACACCTCATTGGTCATGATTATTTGTTGGGTCCCAAAATAGAGTCCCAAACCCAATTCCCTCATGAAGAAATCCCACCCCTATTCATATTAAATCCTAACCATTCATTTTCCTAGGGGAATCACCACCACACATTCAAACCCTCATATCTCCCTATAAAGCATCACCTCACCCCACCCTCACACTTCCCAACCGGCCCTAATCCCAACATTTGGGAAACCTCATCCCCACTCTCTCTCCTCCCTCCTCCATTTCATACGTAGCAATACTTCTCCTTCCCTTCTTCTTCTTCTCTTCCATTCTTCTTCTTCTTCTTCTTCTTCTCCTTCTCCTTCCTTGGGAACCCGAACTCCGGCGGCCAACGATACCAACTCCGGCCTGCTGCCGCTCGGCCGCTGCTGCCGCTCGACTGCTGCTCGGCCGCTGCTGCTCTGCTGCTGCCGCCCGGTCGCTGCTGCTCCGCCGCTGCTGCTCCGCCGGCTGCTGCTGCTCGGGCCGCCATCACCACCACTACCACTACCATCACCACCACTACTATCACCACCATCACCACCACTACTACCACCATCACCACCACTACCACCACTACCACCACCATCACTACCACCACTACCACCACCATCACCACCACTACTATCACCACCATCACCACCACTACTACCACCACCATCAACACCATCTCCATCCCCACCTTAGCTTCTTCACCACCACCTCCGGCCACCTTCGCCGGACGTACTCCGACTACTCCGTCAAGGTCGACCCTCTCCCCTCTATCGTCTTAAATTCCAGATTTATATATTGTTGAATGATGATGTTTATATACATATGGGTTTATATTGGCTAGGGTTTAAAATAGATGGTTATATAGTTGTAGTATAGCCATGTATCTTGCGGTTAATAATGCTAGTTAGGGTTAATTATGATGATTAAATGATAAGTGTAGTGTGGTAATTAAGATATATGAAAGAGGTATATATATATATATAGGCTGAGTTAATGATGGTTAAATATGAATATTGATGAGGTGGTGTTTAATGAGGTTAATATAATTCTGGTGTTTACATATTGATGATATAAATGATAGTGTAGCAAAATATTTAAACTAAAGGATTAAGTGAATGTGGATTATAATGACTTGAGATTAAGGTTAAATGGTGAGCTTGGGGTTTATTCGTCATCAGTATATTTAAAATGTAATTGAATGATAGACATTGAGATTTAGGGTTTAACATATTTACTTATGTGCATGGTAATCGGTATGGATGGGCAGTGATTGTGGGTGAAATGATACTGAGGGTTGAGGAAGACCTAATACTTAATAAGTAAATACTGTCAGGGATTGAACATTGATGAACACCGAGGAGCACGGGATTGATGAAGGATTTATGTGTAGTGTAAAATGCTCGATATAAATGTATGATTAGTAAGGATAGTAGGTGAATGACTGATTGAGGACTAGTGTGATCGATAATTAAGAAACTGGAAATTTAAGGTGATTGATTTAGAGAGGTATATGGTGATTGGTAACAACGATATTAAACGAGAAACTTAAAATCATAAACTGTGTTTTGAGGATGGTTTGATGATGTGGTACAAATGACTAGGTGATTTGACGTATCGTACCGATAGTCAACTGTGGTCAACCCCCTAGTGACTTATCTCTGTGAGTCATAGCTGAGACTGAGTTTAGTTGTAGATGTGTGTAGCACCCATGTCTGTCGTAGAACAGACTATTGATTCTGGTTTGTATCTCATCTCTAGGTACTGCGGGACTTGAGGGCTTGGACACGGTACCGGGACCCCATCATCAGCAGCCTCACGCAGGCAAGTATACCTTGTCTTGTTGTACTATTTAAATACAATTATATTTGGCTATATTTATTCATTATATGAATGTGCGCGTCCGAGCAGACTCGGGTGCAGTCAACGAAGGCGTTGACGTTAGGAGTAGTATCTGACTTAGTGTCTAGTAGACCCACCTAAAGTTGTGAAGTTATTGATATAACTTCCCAGGCCTTGACACATATCATTACATGTCACAGAGTGAGTTCATGTAGGGACGCGTGCCTCATGCGCGACTGGCCATCAGTATGAGCAACACGTGTAGCGGTATGTAACTCAGTTGTTTATTTTATAGAGACTTGCATCATAGTATGAGATATCCACGTCGTTTTCACGATTTGTATATCTACATTGGGCAGGAAAGACATTTAGTAGGCGTATGGGACACCCCCCCTGATATATACTCGAGTTACCATGCTCTTCGGAGATGGGGATTACAGTATATATAGCGAGTTACCATGCTCTTCGGAGATGGGGATAGCATCAATGCCCTTAAACGGGGGCATATGTGGCATATACTAGCCAGTCCCGATGATTGGTGAATTACGTCAGCATATATCTGAGCCTACACATTCCCATGCGTACTACCAGGTCTTTAAATTGTATTCACTTAGATGGTTAGCACACCCCCCTTTATTTACTCAGTACTTCCTTATGGCATGTATTTTTTTTGTATCTTGTTACGTCCCTCTGAGGACCTGGTTCCCTTCCAGGTTGTCTGTGCAGTTGCAGGATACTTGATCTGATAGGGTGTGGACATCATTGCAGGTATATTTACATTTCCAGCTATTTCAGTCTTGTATTACTTCCATTTTATTCTGCTTATATAGCCTAGTATTTATAGACCTATATTGTTCTTCTGGTCTATTCGAACGAATGTGTTATTGGGCTGCAGACTGATGATGCGTATCGTTCTTTCTTGAGACTACTTACCCCGGGATTGAGATTTAGATTCAGTTGTTGTATGTTAGAAATAGATTATTACTTGGATCATTTGACCATGGACAGCGTAAGTGCGCTTCGTCGGGTCCATTAAATTAGAAAGCCCTACGGAGTCGTACCAGCTGGCCATTGCCACGTGTCTGGTCCCATAGATTTTGGGACTGGGGCATGACAGATATTATTGGATATTTACACATTTTCTTATTTGTACAAATCCTAAGTAAACCCTAATCATATCCAAATTATATAATCTATACCCATCTTAATCATATATATAAATACACAAATCTTTTATCTTTCCCCTCTTAAAACTTATGCACCCCTTCTCTTTCCAGTCCAAAAATAACCCCAAATTTTGCCATAAAAATTAGCCTCATTTTTTATTAGCTATAACAACTTGGAAATATAATATCTCCTACGTCTGGATTCTGATTCATGGCCAGTTTTTTTTTTTTGTTAGAACCTTATCAAGGTAGCTTTTATAATATATATTTTAATAGATTTGATTCGAAGACCATAATTCTGTAAAATTATTTTAGTATCAGTCATCCAAAATATGATCATGTCTCACTATTTTTGAGTTTTTGGGAGATCTCGAACACATTTTTATGCTCCGTTTAATATTTTGGAAAGCTGATACCGAGATCTACAACATACTTAATTTTTAGAATTAATAGATTAATTTTTTATTCTGTTTAATTCATAGAAGTACTAGATGACTAGTTGTTACTTCCCGTTTCTGATATTCGTATTTGGAGCGTATTTAATTTTCTTGCTAGTATAGTTGCATGTTGTAGAGAGACTAGACCCATTCTTTGGTTCACTTAGCTCTTAGTTTATTTGTTTAGTTTGATTTAATCATGACTTAAAACCATGGCCCATACCTCAAACCCTCCATATATAACCCAACTTCACTCTCTCTCTCTTCTTATTATTCTTCTTCCATTCTCTCTTAGGCTTTCTCTCTCCCTCCATAGGCAAGTACACCTTGCATGGGGAATAAAAGAAACCCTCTATTTTATTGTTCTATTATGTTTATTATGTGTTTCTCTATACATTTAGAACTTGGTATTTTCGATTTTGGTGGATGGATTAGTGTAGATCTAGACTTTTAGTTTAGAAGCTTTACATGTGTTCTTGAATTTTCTTGGATTTTGATGTCCTAAAACTTGTTATTTTCAAAAACTTGTTATTCTATGTTGACGAGCACTTGATTTTGAGTAGTTTAGAATTTTATTTTGCTAGATTTTGGCATCATTTGAGGTTTCTATGGAATAAATAAATTTTTGTTTTTGAGCTTTTGGCCGTGGCCGAAAAGCTGTTGTTGGAGAAGACAAAGGAGTGCTATGCGACACTTTGTGCTATACGGCATGGACTTCTCGTCTCAAGTCAGCATGCGGCCAACCTTGTTGGACGCATGACTAAATCTGCACATGCGTCCCTTGGCCAAATGCATGAACTTGGACGAATGAAACTTCACCAGTTGAAGAAATTTTACTAAGTCCCAAAAGATTTTATGCGGCCAAGTGTGTATGCGGCCAAGAGGAGTATGCGGTCTCATCGACCATGTGACCATGAGCTATGCGTCTCTCTTTTTCTGGACGCATAACTTATCACCGACTTGGCACAACTTTGTATGATTTTGTCTTTTCTTCTGACACACTAAGTCCCAAAAGAGTATAGATACTAAGATACTCTAATATAGATGATAATTAGTGTTCATGAGTAGGTATGTAAATACCTTAGTATTAATGACATATCATAGCTAATATAAGCTAGTGATAGCTAGTTAGTGACCAATATGGACTAATTAACTTAGTGTGGACCTAGAAACTTGTGTATGGCCTAAGTTTGACTAGTTTGACTAAGGTTGACCTAGTTTGACCTAGTTAGGCTAGAGTGACCTAGAAATGGCCTAGAATAACATGTTTAATACATTTTAACTCATTATCACTTTATTATATCCATTTGACTTGTCATTCATATATAGATGCGCATGACACCAGCTCAGATACCGAGATATACCATTTGCTCAGGACCACATATGAGTACATTCTCTGATAGTTTCCTTATTTGATAGCCTCTATGTTTCATGTATTTAGTATTAAGATATTTGATTTGACACAATGGTTTCATGGATTGGTATACGTGGATCTTGGTCATGAGATATTATTATCGTGGTTACTCTGTGATCGATGTGTCATTCTTCGTGATTACTCAGTAATTACCATAATATCTTAGTGATTATATAGACCGTGATCATATTACATGATATTATAGACCATGCAGTGTGATATACGTGTTATAAAATATCGTGATTCGGATCCTTCTATTAGTCAGGGGTTGGGGAAGTATTAGTAGATATGTGATCATACCTTATAGCCAGTGATTTAGTGTAGCCCACGATAGTTAGCAGATTATACAACTCATGCGTGATCACGCTAACTCACCTTTTATATATAGTCCATGTTAGGCCTAAGCCGATCGTATTATCTTACTAATATTTTAAGGCACATTTTATATATTGTCTCCTTTATTCTAGTATATTACATTATTGTTCCTCACCATATTGTTCGCAGTTCTTTGCATTATTTACCATGATGATTCTTCTCATGATATATGCTAGTTCAGTTACTTTCATCATTTATTTTTATTGCTATTATTATTTTATAGTTTCTGTCAATTATTGGAACTGCTATTTGGGTTGTACTTCGTTTCAATCCTGACTGAATATATTTTTTGGATGATTCATTAGAGGACTGGTATCCTACGCACTACGGACCACATGATGGCAAGCCAGTTGAGTTATCACCCGTAGAGTCTGTTGAGTTAGTACCAGCAGTTGATGAGGCATAGTTAGTTTATTCATGATATTGTATATATCAATTAGACTTTGGCATTATATTATCATTTTATGTCTTGTGTTGAGATTAGACTAGGACTTGTGATATATTTGTGACTTTATTTTTCTTCTATTTCATATCGTGCCTTATCATCCTCTAGTTTGTTATTGTGATTGAGTTTACCACTACCATATTATCATATTGTCCTCCATTTGGAGTTGAGATAGCATGACAGGTACCTTATATATAAATTATGTGAGTTGTTGGATAGTATTATTGACATAGATAGCGTTATACCGTCGATGTTGCAGCGTAGGCTGGACGTACCCACGTACTCGTGCCCTTACACCGGGTGCGGGTCATGACAGAAGATATGATACTGAATTCAAAGCTCAGTTCATTCTAGTATTGTACTATTGTTTGACCCATACAGGAAGATTCAAGTCGTAAGTGACATCTATCCAAATGCATGATGAAGAGTCACTCAGGGAAACGCTCAGCCATATATTGAAAAATATAGGGGGTTATTGGGGTTTTTTTTACTTGTAAAGCATAATTTAGCCCACATCGGTTGGAACCCCTAGTTATATTTTAATATAAGGCTTTGACTTGTATTGACATATGCACATAGGGTGTGGGGTCACCCATATTGGTGTCATGATGGTGGAACTTTTTTAGTGGTGCAAGGTTTAAATCCTCAATGAGATATTTATGTTTTGTCACTCTTTTTGGAATTTTCCTTATGAGCTAAGCCCCGTAGGGCTTAGCGACTCGAACTTGGGCTCGGGGCATATAGTGGAACTTTGGTGGCGCACTTTGCATTTCGTATGCACGCATCGGGCGCGAGATGGCACTGTTAATGCTCATTTTTGTATGAGTTTTTATGTCGTTGTGCGCTCATTCCGTGCTAGTTTCTACAAGGGTTTTCATGTGGTTGCAACACGGAATAACGCATGCAATGGGTGCAGTGGAGCAGCAGAACATCGATTCAGAGGAACTATAGATTAGTAGAACTGTATGGGCTTCTGCGTGTTTGTTGCACTTTCTCTGATGACTGCTTCCATGAAAAATGTGGTTACAACAGTCAAACATGACAGTAAACGTCATTAGGAAGTTGCCATTAATCGTCCGACCAAGGAGTCCAAGGAGTCTGAGTTTCATCCATCCATGAGTGATAGCAGCATTCCAGAAGTTCTTTGATCCGAACTTGCTGGTTCCTGCGAGAAGATCAACGAATAGGTTCAAATCTTGCTTTGAACAACGGTGATCCTAATCAGCCCATCGAGATTTTCTATCTATGTTATTTCTTCTTCTTCATCGTGTTCTTTGTTGTACTTTCTGTAATAGCAACTGCAATTGCTAGAGTCATTTTATAAACTTTCTTTTAGAGTTACTTTGTTCTCTGATTACGTAAGACCATTAAGAGCAGTAATCATTAGTAATTTTGATTTTTACGTACGTTTGTACGATCTCTGTAACGTTGGTTCCAACATATTGTATCTCAATTAGGGGCAAACATATATACTTAGTCAGGTTTAAACTCTTTATTACATTCCAAAAATATAATAGAAAAGACTAATTACATCTTAGAAAAGCATAATCTAGTATTAGTTATCACTACCAAAATAAGTCAAATTAGCGACAAAATTAGCGACTCTGGAAGACAACGTCGCTAATATTATTAAAACGTCGCTAATATTATTAAAATTAGCAACATATTTAAAAGACATCGCAATACGTCGCTAGCAGTGACATTCAGTGATGTTTAGCGACTACCTTTAGTATTATAAAAGCTGACGTCGCCAATGAGTCGGTGGACGTCGCTATATTATTAATAATAGCGACATTTAGCGACTCCACGCCTTATATGTCATCGTATATTAAATAATTAGTGACTTTTAGCAACGTTTCGTGTTAACGTTGCTAAATTACTTTATATAGGGTTCCGCTGGTTGGTTTGACTTTTTATTTCTCTCCCAAAATTATCAATTCACGTACACACTCTCCCCCCTCATTTCTGTCGATCGTTGACCGCCTCCGAGCCTACGGTGACCTACTCGCCCCGGCGATCCCATCTTCAAACCCCTGCCTCCGAGCCCCCGGCGACCCCCTCTTCGACCCACCAGCCCCTGCGACCCCCAGACGCAACTCCTTCCCCTCCGGTGCGGCTACTCCCCTCCGACGTAGTCCTCCTCCGTTGACCCCTCCCTCAGGCGCTCCTCCTCCCTTCCTCCATCTCTCCTCCTCCTCACTCAGTGAGCTCCTCTCTCTCTCTCTCTCTAGGGTTTTCAATAACTCCACCTGAACACACGGACACGCACACTATCATGGACACACTGACACATATCACAGACATACACACACTGAGATGGTATTGTGTATGGAATTGGATTGGGGGTTGTGTGTGGAATGAGGACACGGAGACACACACACACACACATACACACACACTGAGATGGTGTTGTGTATGGAATTGTCCTACATGACGAGTTGCTACGGAGGATTACGGAGCTGCCACAATCTGCATCGCTGACGGACGGTACGACGATTACTGCACATTTTGATTCGATCGAGAATAGCTTTATGGAGATCAGGACTCTGAGCCAGACGACAGAGCACAGCCTTATGGATCTCAGGACTGTAAGCCAGACGATAAAGCACAGATTGGCAACTCTGGCCGTGTCTATGAAGCGCAGACAGACGGAGCTGGAGGGGTCGCATACGGCCATTAGTGACTCACTTACGAGGATATATACGGTGCAGGAATTCTTGAGTCTATCGGTTAGAGAGAACACTTCGAGGGTGGTATCTGCCACGAATTTCTACAATGCTCGACTACTAGCATTGGAGCAGATACGTACTCCTGGTCCGCCGACATCGATACTGACTCCATCGATTCTACTGCCTCCTCTATCAGGACCGATGATTCTTTCACATGAGCAGTATGCCTTTCTCTTATCCCAGATGTGCGACAGTGCTCTCCTCCTCCTAATCCGCAGTAGTTCTTATTGGGACATTTTTAGTATATTTTTGTGTATTGGTCCATTCTTGGGTCTTTGATGTACTTATTTTATACTTTTTACTACATTATTTAGATGAGATAGATGTGACATTATTTTAGATTCATGTATTTATTTGTTAGGATATTCCTGCGTGTTTCGATATTCTTGACGTGTTTGTGTATGTACCGGTGTTTAGTGTTCCACCGAAGGGGTCGACGAACCCAGAGTATTCAACGGAGGGTTGCTCCGGGTCTACTTATATAAACTGTGATTTTATAACTACATGCAGACTTTTGTTGAAAAATACTTTTTGAAACTACATGCTTTTTTCTGTATTTTTTTAAAATTTAGCGATGTCCTGCAACATTTGTCGACGTCTACCAACGTAACATTACGTCGCTAATATGTGCACAATGTCACTAACTGATAACAGTGATGACGTTAACCTGTGTCAATACGTCGGTACTCATCGCTAAATAACTGACTTGACAATTTATGCCATGTTAGCATTGATGTAGCAAAACATCGTCGATAATGCCGTTAATTTAGCAACGTTATGCGACAATATACACTGTCGCTGATATACCGACATTGAGTCACTGGATGTCGCTAATAACAAAATAATCGGTGACGTGGACGCGTCACAAATATACGTCGCTATAGCGACGAATAGCGACAAAATTGTTGTCAGCGACCATGGTTTATGCGACAACACCAAAATGTTGCAAATTACGTCGCTAATTATTTTTAGCGACGTTTTTTTTACCTATTAGCGATATTTGTTGGTGTCGCTAATATGTATTATTTTAGTAGTATTATTTTAATGACTTACATATCCAGCTTTGAATCCTTGTTGTTAACAACATAATCAATATTATATGAGCATGTTTATAATGTTGTTAAAATATAATGTCTGTGCATGTGCCTTTATAGGGGATTTGTAAAGTTTGCATCTTCTAAAGCTTTAATTTCATTCTTGACGCTTACAACACATGAAAAATTGTGAGTGCCTCTGAGTTAAATTTTAATATAAATTTATAACAAGCAAAAGTCTTGCCTATAATTTATATCTTCAAATTATCATTATTAGGCTTTCAAAGCAGAGACTTACTTAGCTTCCATATTTGTATAGCCAACCAAAGGTTCAAATCTTTCTATGACTAATTTTGATATCCATATAACAACTACATCTTTAACATGAAATTATTGATCTTAATTGGAAGCTTTTGACACATGTACCTAATTAATATTTTAATATTTTGTTGTAGAGGAGGGCATGAAATGTGTTGCGTCAGGGGAGATCTACTATTAGAAAACTTGGAGAAGGGGTTACCATAAGGCACCATCAAATATTCTTCCAAGGTGGTTTCAATTAAGGACGCGGGCAACCTAAAGCTCTTGCACTTGGCAGATGGATCAATTCTCAAAACAAAGGTATAATTAGGTGATAATATCTACCAAAATGGAAACTCCAAATGGAGTAATTTAGTCAAGGTTTGTAGGATAATTAACCATCCATATATCACTACATGTTTTGGTAGATTATGATGGAGTTAACTCTGTGATAGCAAGATGGCTAGGTCTTAAGAAGCCGTCCTTCTTAGGGCGTTCGACTACTAGGGGATTTACCATATTTCTCGATGGCCATAGTTTCAAGCTTGACATTGTGCATTACTTTTGTC